>JASAND010008984.1:0-36751 GCA_030248195.1 Trissonchulus latispiculum | reverse complement strand
AGGTAAGACTGAAGTTCAAAACAAGTCTACCTGTCAATCATGACAATTTCGGCAATCATTCGTCTGATTGGCCGAAATTGTCCTCCGCGCAAAAGGCGCGCCCTTAAATGATTCTGATTGGGTCAAATTAGTTGTAATCATAACGTGACTTTGAGCGGGCTCTCAAGTGTTTACGTGAAAGGGGAAAGGGCAATTAAACTAATCCCATTCCCCTATTGTAAAATTAGGGAGACAATTAAGAAAGATAACATCAAAGCAAACGCACTCAGGCGAGAAATTGACACTACGTCAATTTCTCGCTAAAAGAGAAAAACAAGACGCAACACCCTTCTCATACCTGGACCAGAGGGTCCCCGTACTAAAACTTGTTAGACTGCTGATTAGGTAGGTAAAATAATTAACTTAAAACTAGTAGGTACGAGCCTTGTACAAAGCACAAAACACAATACAAAATACAAACAATTAAGTAGCTAAGACATGAATTAAAATTTAAACTTTTCATTCAGTTCCCCTCTTTTTCTTTTGCCTTTGAGTCTCAGCCGAGCTGGACTCAAAGAGCGGAAAGTTTGTACAGTTACAAAAGTAACGCATCTGTTACTCCAAATTGGCAATAAGGGAAGACATAAAAGTCTTCCCTTAAATTACAAAACTTTTAAACCCACAAAAGAAAAGAAGAACTTTAAAAGAATTCCACACTAGCTAGGCAAAAACCAGTTAAGTTCAGTGAAAGGGCAAGCCGAGCTTCCCTTTTGCTTTAAAACCAATAAAAACTAAATTAATTAAACTTTAAACTTAATTAACTTAACTTTCATTAATTAATTAGCTAGAATATAGATTAACTTAATTAAACATAAACTTTAATTAAGCTTAAAATGAAGTTTAAACTATTAATAATCACATTTTGGGACGAGCCGAGCTCTCCCAGTTAGGTCAGAAAATCAAGCATAACTCAAAATCGAACCACAGAAGCACCAATTATTTTGTGCTTGTTTTAAAGAGGAAGACCTGGTGAGTTTATTTATAAAAGTTTTAACCTAGTTATTGATGTTAATTAATGTGAAACTTTTAATTAAAGACGCTATGACCATCCAAGTCTGGAGGCCAACTTAAACTCCATTATGTGGCTTGTAAATCAGCTTGTAAAATGAAAACGAACCACAGAAAGGGTAAATATTTTTGGATATTCTGAAAGAGCAAAGCTTGCTGGTTTTAATGATGTAAAAATTATACTAATAATTATGTTAATTAATGAGTAATTAAGCGAAAACCATTGATATGGTCGAAACTTGAAAGTGACTTTGTAATCTCCATATGAAGTTCGAAAATGGCTCGTACAATTAAAACGAACCACAGAATAGGTTGTTTTTCTTTTATAAATCGCAAGAACAGGTCTTAATCTATTCAAATATAATAAACTTTAATTGCGTTTCGACGTACAGTGAGTGAACACTGGCCTTCTTTCTGACCGTGTTGGGTTGTTTTGGCCATAATAGCAGAATCCCTTTAATTAACTTAATTTAATGAGTGGACCGTGCTCTGCACTAATCATTGACAGTCGTTCTACACCTGCCAATCCCCCTGGGGAGCGGCACCCAACGGGCCTCTACCTAGCTGTCCTGCAACAGCATAATTAGTAAAAGTTAACTGCCAGCTCGAAACAACCCAACTTTAGCTTGAAACTTCATTACTATTAATTTCCCCAATTAATTCATGTCTTAACTATGGCAAGAATCAAAGATACAAATACAATGGCAATCAAACACATTCATTCCATAAGTTCCATTCCGTTTTCCAGCAGAATCCAAGATCGAAACTTCATAAGAAACCAAAACTATTCATCACATATTTCACCTTTTTAAGTTATTTTGGAAGCCGCTTATCACTCGGATAGATTGTTCAAAGACGTCGTTTTCTGGTCATGTCGTGTCCTAAATGCGTTCATTGGTTGGCACGCCGGCCGATTTAGATTGAAATACAAACATGATCTTTTATTGATCAAATCCACATGACAAAATATCCATTTTTATTACAAATGCCAGTAATCACTGGTATATTCTATAATAAACTTTTAGCATATTCTCAATTTGTTTTAATGTTTGTAGTTATAAATTTAACATTTTTCCCACAACATTTTTTAGGATTGAATGGAATCCCGCGCCGTTATTCTACTTATTCTGATGTATTTTTTACATGAAATTCTGTTTTTACAGTTGGTTCAGTAATTTCTGTGTTCTCTTCAGTTTTTTGATTTATATAATTTGAGAGATATTTCATAGAAACGTGTATTAATTCATTTCAATAATAATTCAGTATCTTTAGAAACTAAATTAGGATACCCTCCTCTTAATCGTACATATCTTCAACTAGTTTACTTTAGAATTCTCTTGTTTCCAACTATATTTTTAAAAAGTACCAAACGAAGGACTGAATTAAGACTTTTCTTAAAAGTCGTGTCATTAAAATAAGAAAACATAAACCAAAAATTGCTTCTATCACTCCGATAAAGATCAAGAACAGTCTGAACTGTTTGTGCGAGTGTGTGTGCGTGTGCGTGTGGCAACCAGTTAGGCTAACATAACTAATGTAACCAAAATTTCTTAGGTTTCAGCTCTAGATTTTCCTCTAGGTTTCAGAGTAGGGACCTGTGATTGATGATAGCAGTTTCTGTTTAGGTGCTAGGCGGTGAACGGATTCCAATAGTATCAATTCTCGCAATACCTAGATTTTGCAGTGAACTTGATCTTCTGTGTTTGTATTGATATAGGGTAAATTGACATAGTAAATAGTTTATTAGGATTAGAGCTTAAGGGGGATCATTGGTCATTTTTTCGACTTTCTCCGATCTCGCTGATTTTTACATATTTTATTGTCCAGACGGTATATTTTAACGAGTTTTTAAGATTTAAGTTGTAGGTCTTACGGTTATTGAGTAATTTCACCTCAAAGTTGAGATTTCATGTGTTAAACATAGGAAATTATAAAAGTTGTCACTTTTTCACTTGCGCCAAAGAAATCTCACGAATGGCAAAATGGATCCGTTCAAGCTTTATGTCATATTATTCCATGTTTCCTATCTGTGATTTGTAGGAATCAGAATATTAAGTTATGTCTTTAAAAAATTTTAATGAATTTTTAAAGTATTAAAATTTCGTATCAGTTCAAATTTTAATACTTCAAATATTCATTAAAATTTTTTATAGGCCTAATTTAAAATTCTGATTCCTACAAATCACAGCTCGGAAACATGGAAATAATATAATATAAAGCTTGAACGGATCGACTTTGCCATTCGTGAGATTTCTCTGGCGCACGTGAAAAAGTGACAACTTTTCTAATTTCCTATGTTTAACACATGAAATCTCAACTTTGAAGTGAAATTACTGAGTAACCGTAAGACTTACAACTTTAATTTTAAAAACTCGTTTGTCCTGAGTGACACAACCAGTACAGTTTTAGCAAGAGTCCATAATTCCCTTATATTATTAGAAGAAGAGTAAGCCACTAGAGGGCTTCTCTTCTAGGCATTGCGTAACGGTGCTCCGACCACAATACGCGAATGTTCCCCCGTTTGGGGGGGTCGACCAAATCGACATTGCATACCCCCCCTCCGTTTGGTGGGGGGGTAGCCAAAAAGAGGTCCCCGTTTGGTGGGGGGGTAGCCAACAGCCAATCAGATTGCAGAAACCCCCCCTCCGTTTGGTGGGGGGGGGGTAGAGCAGAGGATTACGGTAGTTTTGTTCTATTCGAAAATGGGTCCCCGTTGGGGGGGGGGTCGCTCAAACAGGCTAAGTTTTGGGCGGCCTGTTAGAGCGTCTCGCAAGGGGTAACGTTAGCTTTGTCATATGTCTCACACTTTTGTATTATAAAGTAAGTGTGTCTCGCACCCTCTGTAAGTTAGTTTATGTGTCTCGCTCTTAGGCGAAATTAAGTTTATGCGCCTCTTGGTGATTCAGTTCGTGTGCCCCCCTGTTTCTTGATGTTGAGTTTGTGTGTCACCCTCCCTTTTTTTAAATTAGTGTGTCTCCCCCCTCCCTTTTTTTAAATTAGTGTGCCCCCCCTGCCTTCTGTGTGCGTTTTCCAAAAGGGGAAGCTTGAAGAAATAAATTAAAGATTGACGGGTCAATGGGAAAGCCTAAAGAAATAAAGTTTATATCAGATTGACGGAAAATGGAGACCTTTAACGACATAAATTTATGTTTTACTTTTGATTTATCTAGATTTGGTTCCAATGATGTTCAAACAATTTTTATCTGTTTAAACGAATTTGTCTTTGTTGATTGTTTAAGCCAACATTCTATTTTGATGAAATGAGAGCTTAAAACGTTAAATTAAAGCTAAGCTCAAATATGTATGTTTTGTTAATCTTGTACTGTCCTCTTCGCATTCGGCTGAAACGATAAGCATAAATCAAATAAACGTAATATTGCTTAATGAAATATACTAAATTCTCCCCAGCTGATTCATGCAATATTCTTTTATTTAATACAGTATTCACTTGTTAAGAAAGAGTAGCATAAAAACAGAATGTTTTGAACGAGTAGCATAAAAAGAGAAATAACGTGTTCTTCATAATGTCTATGTCATTTCCTTCAGATTTCCCCACATATGCGGCCTATTCTTTCCGATTACCATGATCAGTACGATTTAAACTAACGGAAAGCCAAAGACTTTTCAAATAAATTAGTGACTCTCTATAACGTATAGGAAACGTCGCATTCTTTTAGTATCACTACATATGTGTTCGCTAACATATATATAGGCCTTGTAGCCGTGTAGCCTCATTCGTATAGGTTTCATTGCTTTTGTAGTGTAGTGGTATATGTATTGGGCTCACAAACAGTATAGGGCATGGGATCGATTCCGTGGAAAATAGAATCGCATTCGTCTAAAAGGTGAAGCTTAAACTATGAATTACAAGTTTGCTTAACGAAATATCCTGTTTGTGCAATATTCTATTATTTAACTCATCATTCCTTTGTGACGTCAAACATTCATCATTCCTTTGTGATGACAAACGTGCTGCGTTTCCTTTATCTTTGATTACCATGATAAGTATCTTGTTCAACTAACGGAAGATCAAAGACTCTTATACTAATTTTGAACCCAACTTTCTTTTGTGATCAAATGACAAACAAGATTCTTTTAAAGTAACTGAAAACCCAAAAACTAACTAAGACCACAACATATGTGATTTATTCCATTTCTGTCTAAATAATATTTATTCTCCTCTATATTGCTTTAAAATTTAGTAGAAAGTATAAATTTCATTAGAATCAAGCAAACAGAGTCCACTGTTAGCACTAAATACAATAGATGTGTAATCAACTTAAAATTATTAGTTTATCTAAAAGCTTTATTTATTTTCAGTAGAATCAATTAAACAAGATTCTTTTAAAGTAACTGAACAAGATTATTTTAAAGTAACTGAAAACACCGCATTCACCGAGAGGGTGAAGCCGAAACGATGAATTGCAAGTTTGCTAAATGAAATATCCTGTTCCTGCAATATTCTATTATTCAACTCGTCATTCCTTTGTGATGTTGTTTATCTAATGGAAAGTCAAAGACTCTTATAACAATTTTGAACACAACTTTCTTTTGTGATCAAATGACAGACAAGATTCTTTTAAAGTAACGGAAAAAACAAAAACTACTGAAAGCCAATGAAAAAACAGAATTCAAAGAGGACACAAGAAAACAAGGGAAAACAGCAGAACAATAGCAAAAACAGGGGGAAAAATAGTATACAAAGAAAAAATCAGTCAGAATTAGAGGAACCACTTTCGTGTCGCCCGCGGCGTTTCCTTTTTGCTGGTTCTTTACGGAAATGTATCTGTTGAATCTTATTTTTTTGGGGTTGTGGACGTGTATCCTGACGAACAGAAACAGAAGTATTCCTGTTCGCTCTGGCAGGTTCGGGCGGGGAGGGGGCAGGAAGCAACGCAAGATTTACTCCCACGCTTCCAGAGGAATTGTGCTCATCGCGAATTTATGTTAGCAATTCGGCGCGTCTTTCGAAGGCCTTACGATTGGCAGGACGTCCGCATGGCGCCCACGCCGGGCATAGATGAAACGCTTGAAAAATTTGATAAATTTGTTAATGAATGGAAAGATAAAACCTACGCCATGCACAATTTGGTTACATGATTTGACTAGGAATAAGTAAAGATTTAAAATCCACCGCTAATAACTATCAAAACAACGGGGCTAACGCCAGAGCACTAAAGGGCTTACTGGAAAGTACATCAGACGAAGATAACGGCCAAGCCGTCATGCTTCCACGCACACCGCCTACAAGTGGTAACACCTTTAGACTGCTTCTGCATACCTTTACATTAAAAATTGCTTCACTCCCCCAAATTATTTTCCCCCCCTTCCATGGAGAGATTCCTTTACTCCCTCTCCTCATGGCATTTTAATCACTTTCTGTTTTCGAGAGCATATCGTAGTCTACTTATTCTTCTTGAGTTTTCATTCACTTCCTCTCCATATATATTTTTTATGGTTCAGTATGACTTTTTCCTGTCTTTTATTGTTCAGTTTGACTCTTCCCTTTGTTTCCTTATTTCAGTTCACACCAGTTTCGCCTCTGTAAATGACACCCCACTTGATCTGCGAGTTCCGCCAAAGGCTCCAAGGAAAGGGGGTAAGTTGTTACACTGTGGTGTACAAAAATGGGGGACTACGGTTAAGTTTTACATTATTTTCTCCCCACCCTCCGTCATAAGTCATCTTGTTGGGCTGATTCTAATTTGCCGTCTGGGGGGTCCGGTCGGTACCGACTTCCGGGAACACCATATAGAACTGTACGTAGCCTCTCAAACGGGAACACCATATAGAACTGTACGTAGCCTCTCAAACGGGCAAAAATTGTCATGTTCACTCCTTTGATATCCGGCGTTTTTCCCTGTACACCTATGGCGGATTTGGGGGGGGGAGCGAGCGATGCAAAACTGATCTCCCTCAGGTTCTTCCTTACTTTATGCTAAAAGTTCCTACTGGTTGGAGTGTTTCTTCCATGCAAGCGTCAACCTGTGCTAACCATCTATTCTTTAAAGTTACAGTATACCTACGTTTTGGGGGGGGGCGCCCCCGTTTTCTTAAGTCTAGGGGTGGTTTCTGACAATTTTTCTAATTTACGACTAATTTTTCGATTTTATGCCCTTTTCACCACTTTTTGACTGTGAGGCCATCCCTTATTTTTCGATTTCACCATCGCTATGTATTTTTATTTTTTTTGGGAATAGTACTCGTTGGGGGGTCCCCCTTTTCTTTATTTGTTATTGACGATTTATAAAAATTTTCTGACCAATAAACCTGTGCTAACGATCTATTCTTTAAAGTTACATTATGGGTATGTCACGTTAAACTCCGCGGGAAGTGCAGAAGGTTTCGTGAAAGTTGGGGATTTGTCTCAAAATATTTCGAGACACTTGTGCATGTTTCGAGACATCTTGTAAAATAAATTTTCAGGTTTCGAGATTATTTGTAATGATTTCGAGACATTTGAAAAATTTTTCGAGACTTTACTAATACTATTTCGAGACATTTAATAAATATTTCGAGAATTTTTATAAATATTTCGAGACTTTAACAATATGTTTCGAGACATTCAAAATTTTGACACATTTGGAATATGTTTCGAGATTCTGCAAAGCTATTTCGAGATAACTCGAAATATGTATATGGAATGTCTCGAAACACTATTTTATTCTCGAAATACCACAAGTCTCGAAATGTCAAATCTCGAAACACCAGAAGTTTCGAAATGTAAAAATTCACGAAACACAGCATATTTTTAAGTTCTGCCCAAAATAGCACAAACTTCACGAAATTGCTAAAAAAATCTTGTGAATTCAAGTGAGTCCAGTATTGCTTAGAGTTTATTGGCAGAAATACCGCTCCGGTTGACGAAACGAGCTGTCTAGCTGAATTAATTTTAAGTACGGCTTACGCTGTGGCAGAAGTATGCTTTCCTGCAAGAATTAAGTTAGCTGATTTTCAGGGTGACTTTTTCGCAGAAATTGCAACTTTATCCAACTTTGAGTCAGGATGGCCGAGTGGTCCACAGCGCTGGTAAGCAACGTCCGATCTTACGGTCGGTGGTTCGATCCCCGGAGGCCACAAAGGAGACAAGACGGTTCTGAGATTTCAAAACGGGGCACAGGATTCGATGAATATATATTTCAAAAGTATATACATACGTAACTTTTGTCCACGTTGATTTTCGCAAAAATGGGACCAAGGCTTCGCTTTTAAAATTAGAGATCAAAATAAAAATTTCGAAAGATTCACTAATCTCCCTGAAGCTTGTTGTCGTATAGGTCGAATTTGTGTTGTTTCAGTAGACCATTTTATTTTCAGTTTCACTTTCAGTCGACCACCTAAATTAATCTGAACTAAAACTGAAACATGTAGAGACTGAAACCTAGTCTCAGTTTCAGTTTCAGCGACTGAAACATCACTAGGTCGTATTTACTCAATCTGATATTATCGGATGGAGTAAACACACAAAACCCTTGAAACAAGGTTTGAACCTTACATTTGAATGCATTTGCACGACGGTTTCCGTGCAAATAGTAATTTGCACGGAAACTTGCCTTGCAAATTACTAATTGCACGGGAACACTATTTGCACGCGACATATAAGCATTGAAGTGAAGCATTGTTGTCGTTTAGGTCGAATTCAGTCAATTTACTATATGGCTGGCTACCACCAAAAGGCCAGAAATGCCATTTTTATGACTTTTGTGCCATTTCTAGTGAAATTGCAACTTAGAAACTTTTCGCACAAACAAGCCAAAAATGCAATGCTTGGACCTATTTCCTGAATCCTAGGGAGCACAATTGAAATATCCCCCTTGTTACCTTATGCACCCTACCGGTAATTTCCAACAAAAGATACTAGACCTCTCCAGCTGCTACCATGTTCTAGAAAAGTGTGATTTGTGCCAAAATAGTGACAGTCCGACTTTGAAACCTTGGCTTGGCACAGAGCAAAAGCTGGTCAGGTGCTAAAATAGCCATAATGTTCTCGTCACTGATGCTGAAAATATTTTGGAAAGTGCACAGAAACTGAATTGGAAAGTGATCTGAAACTGAAGCCAGAAGAGTTTCCAATGTAAAATTTGAAATATTTCCTTGCCAGCTGGCACTGAAACCGGTTTCAGCTCATGCTAAGCCTTAAATTCCATTTCAGTATCTACGTATGAAACATCATTTCAATAACTGCTAATGGGCGTATAAGTTCCTTAAAAATGCTATTGCAGATTTCCCATAATCGTTTTCTTTGTGCAAAACTGTGATAACTGTTGTCCGGTAACCGAAAACCAAAGTCTGCTTCGGATTAGTTACAGAGAGCCCCCTATTTCATGTCATAAACTATTTTATAATGAATGTGTAATGAATTAACCCATGTCAACTGTTATGTTTACATGTAGTTATGCGGTGCAAGAGATAGTAGGACATTTAATTTATATACTGGCCTCTGACCAAAGGGTTTAGACGGTTATAGTACACAATGATACGTACTGAGAGTAAACGCAGCTGTTGTCATTAGAGATTTCTCTGGTCAGAGTCTAGCAAATATATAGTTTGAATATATACTCAGTGGTTTGTCAGGACATTAACTCTTAGCAGTCTGCTGCAAAGGAAAGCAGACTGAAAATACTGATATAACAGGTATATCGGCTACCCAGTATATCATTGTTTACTAAGTAGGGCGTATATGTCGACTTGCAGCCGTGTTCGGTCTAGTTTAGTGATTGTCTTGCACCTAGTAATGCTTTCAGTATAATGCTTTTGGACAGAGGCTAGTCATATAATGGACAGCCCTCCACTAGTCTATCAAAAGAAACATCCTCTAAGTGAAGTAGATATTTCAAGTTAAAACAAAGACACTAACAGAATTGCAAAACAACAAACATTTTGCCTAAAACACACATTTGCCCAAAAATCTTTTGATTTGATTCGCTTTTATCACAAATATAAAGCATGTGTGGCGAGTGTGGACAGAAAAATTCCGCTTTTTGGTTCTGCACTTGCTTTGCAATAATGTGTCAACAATTTAAATGTGTAGTGCGAAGACAGCCCATCTTGAAGTTTTGGGAGGCTGGAAGAGTTTAAAGATGCCTAGTGCAATAAAATAGCAGACCAACAAGAGCATATACAACTAAATTCACCTTATGTTAAAAACTATTAGTGATATTTGGCTAGGACAACATTCACAGGGCAATAACTTTTGTGTTAAACCCTAACGATTTAACGGTTTAATGATTCAATGAAAACATCTACGCTTTGGCATAACAAGAGAACGCATAATGAACAAGCACAATATGCACATGGCATTAGCTTTGACATATATAAGCCTAGCCGTTGAAGAGCAATGCTAGCTTATTACTTGAAGAACCGTCGAGAAACTGGTCAATTTTGGCGCCGGAATCGAATAATTTATATATTTTGCGATCCAGGAAGATAAAAATTGATGTGAACATAGGCCCCATAAGGTCTCCAAAATTGTGCCAAATATAAAGGATTTCTGCCTGCGCAAAGTAAATTTACGCCATTCGAAACATGAAAAAAGTGCAAAAGTCAACTTCAGTATGGAAAACTTAAAAGTAAGAAAGAGGTTCTCCTTGGCCGAATTCACTCTTTTTCATTTATTTAGTGGCTTATCAAATGAAATAGGCTATTTTCTGCTTATCAGGTAGTTAAAGGGCTGACACTGCAGGAATGTACTGACTGGTAAGGTGGATTAGTCGGAATTCTACAGAATAATCAAAATATCACAACCTTGCTTTCTTCCACTGAAGACGGAAACAATCAGAAACGTACGCTGCTTGTGGTATGGTCAATAAAGCAAATATTCAGTGCAATTAGAACCAGTGTTGAGCGAAATCTGTCGTCTTCATCTTGCTGAACAGTCTTAGATATCTTTCGAACCAGCACAGAATTGATATTTATCATATGTAGTAAATCAGTTTAGCATAGGCCGAATTCCCTGACATTTTGATGCACAATTTTGAAGACCTGTGGGCGTGAGGGTATATCTTGAAACTGAATTGTAGCTTCTAGGATTCATTTAAAAATTTATTTAAATTTATATGATTTAAATACCTGATTTAAATTATTCGATTCGGGGGGAAAATTCTCCAGATTCTCGACATTCCTTCAAGTAATAAACTAGCATTGCTCTTCAGAAATTAGGCTTAGCAAAGCGAATTTAGCATGGGTGACAATAACATTATCGTAGTTCAATCTGAGCTGAATCCAAGGATATAAAGTTTTTGTAGCTACGATTTATATATTAACGCCGCAATCATGTTTCAACAATTTCCCTCATGTCAGTTAGTTTTTGGCTTTTTTGATGTCGCCGCCTTGATTTGCATAAACTAAAGTCTGACCAAAAAAATGTAGTGAGCGAAACTGTTTTGTTTATACTGAATTAGCGGTAATTTTTTCTGCAGCAATGTATATATTTTCTGAACCGTCATGGCATGAACTTTCTTTTGGTTGAAAAAGAAATTTGAAAAAAATTAAAATTCATCAAAAGAAGCCAATTTTTTAGGTTTTGAAGATTAGTAGGCGCGAGGGACTAACCGTTTGGTGGAAAATTAACCCTTGTCCCAAACATATTGTATCCCAAATATCAGCTAATTTCGTCAAGAATTGCGATAGTTATTCAATTTCTTCGATTTTTAAAATTCTTTGATCTTAAATCACTTAAACACTTAAATCACTTACCTTCTTGAAACATTAATATTGTCTCGAAAGCTTTTCACTTTCGAGACAATGTTTGAAACTTTCGAGACAACCTTCGTATCTTTCTATAAAGTATGTAATACTTTCGAGACATCTTCCGAAACTTTCGAGACAATTTGACAAACTTTCTAGAAACGTTCGACAACTTTTGTGACAAATATCAAAAACTATGCACCGGTTTCGTGACAATTTGCGAAGCTTTCGAGAAAGTTTGAAGAGATTTCGAGACAACTCTTCCATAGTCCAACAAACTTTCGAGACATATATCGAAATAAATCACAAGGTTTCGAGACTTTTTGTCCAACTTTCACGAAACCTTCTGCACTTCCCGCGGAGTTTAACGTGACATACCCATTATACGTACGTTTTGTTCCCCTGGGGGGGGCGCCCCCCTTTTCTTATTTTGTTTTTGACGATGTATAAAAATTTTCTGACAAATAAACCTGACGGGTTTTCCGACGGAAAGTCGAGACGACCAGAAATTTTCCATTATTTTAATTATACCTTCCATATATTTATCCAGATTTTTCCCTCCTCCTTCTCCGTGAAACATAACCATTCATACACAGAAATTGCTTATCGCAGTTATTATTTTTTGTCGGGCGTGACACAAAATGTATGTCTAGGGGTGGTTTCCGACAATTTTTCTAATTTACGACTAATTTTTCGATTTTATGCCCTTTTCACCACTTTTTGACTGTGAGGCCATCCCTAATTTTTCGATTTCACCATCGCTATGTATTTTTATTGTTTTTTTGGGAATAGTACTCGTTGGGGGGGGTCCCCCTTTTCTTTATTTGTTATTGACGATTTATAAAAATTTTCTGACAAATAAACCTGTGCTAACCATCTATTCTTTAAAATTACATTATACGTACGTTTTGTTCCCCTGGGGCGGGGGGGGGGGCGCCCCCCTTTTCTTATTTTGTTTTTGACGATTTATAAAAATTTTCTGACAAATAAACCTGACAGGTTTTCCGACAGAAAGTCGAGACGACCAGGAATTTTCCATTTTTTTAATTATACCTTCCATATATTTACCCAGACTTTTCCCTCCTCCGTCTCCGTGAAACATGGGCAAGGATCACCAATGGGTCTCAACTCATACACATATATTGCTTATCGCAGGTATTATTTTTGTCGGGCGTGACACAAAATGGCCGTTCTTTTGGCCTGGGCAAAAGTTCCGAAAGTCCACCCCTAATTTTTCGTTTTTTGCCATTTTCACCACTTTTTGACCAAAATGTGAGGCCATCCCTAATTTTTCTATTTCACCTCTGCTACGTATGGTTTTTTGGGAATAGTACTCCTGGGGGGCGCCCCCCCTTTGTTTTCAACTATTTATAAAAATTTTCTGACCAATAAACCTGTGCTAACGATCTATTCTTTAAAGTTACATTATACTTACGTTTTGGGGGGGGCGCCCCCTTTTCTTATTTTGTTTTTGACGATTTATAAACATTTTCTGACCTATAACCCTGACGGGTTTTGCGAGGGTTTTTTCCAAGAGAAATTTTCCATTATTTTAATTATACCTTCCATATATTTATCCAGATTTTTCTCTCCTCCTTCTCCGTGAAACATAACCATTCTTACACAGAAATTGCTCATCGCAGGTATTATTTTTTTGTCGGGCGCAAAACAAAATGGCCATTTTTTGTCGTAGGCGAAAGTTTCGAATGTGTAGGGGTGGTTTACGGCAAAGAGTAAGAGTCCACCCCTGCCTCCTTTTCTTATTTTATTTTGACGATTTTTAAAAATTTTCTGACCAATAAACCTGACGGGTTTTGCGACGGAAAGTCGAGTCGACCAGAAATTTTCCATTATTTTAATTATACCTTCCATATATTTACTCAGATTTCTCCCTCCTCCGTCTCCGTGAAACATGGGCAACGATCACCAAACGCGTCTCAATTTGCTTATCGCAGGTATTATTTTTGTCGGGCGTGACATAAAAAGGCCGTTTTTTGGCCTGGACAAAGGTTCCGAATGTCTAGGGGTGGTTAACGACAAAGAGTAAACGTCCACCCCTAATTTTTCGATTAAATATTATTTTTTTGGGAGTTTTTTGGCTAAAAATGCTCCTTTTTTGATGTACAGTACATTAATCATACTCAAAAGCACATTTTTCTTTGTGACAGTCTACGAGTAACCCGGGGGGTTCTATGGCCTCAGCGTTTTTTGTTTTGTAAGCAGATTTGGCGGCAAAAGTTCCGAATGTGTAGGGGTGGTTTACGACAAACAGTAAGAGTGCACCCCTAATTTTTCGATTTGTCGACCTGACATCTCCTTAACAATATGACAAAAAAGGCGTCCCGCCTCAGATTTTCAAATTCCCCCCCCCAATTAAAAACGACATAGGTGTACATTGAGAGGAAAAGTTGGCAATCAAAATTGCAGAAATTGGCCGGGGGTCACTAATTTTGAACAATGGGAAGAGGAATCTGTTTTTTCTACAATTGTTAGTTCAAATTTGCTCCCTTTTCTTTAATTTGTTCTTGACGATTTATAAAAATTGTCTATCTTTCCTTTTTTTCCTAGAATAAATATAAATTTATTGTCATTAGTTTTTGTTTTACATGTCGCTACAGCAATATCGTCTCCACTCGTTTCAAATACGGCGTTTTTCAATGTACCCCTACGACAGATTTGGGGGGGCGATGTAACACTGATCTCCCCCAGGTTTTCTTACTTTTTCCATTGTTGTTTAATCTACACCTGTGATGGCGGGGAAGCGAGAATAATGTACAACTCATAGCTCTCCCTTCTTTGTTCTGTAAATATTATTGTTTTCGGGCACCACCGCGCAAAAATTGTCATGTTCACTCCTTTGAAATCCGCCGTTTTTCCATGTACAGCTATGGCGGATTTGGGGAGGGGGAGGGGGGGAGCGAGCGATGCAAAACTGATCTCCCTCACGTTTTTCCTTACTTTTTCCATTGTTGTTTAATGCACACCCCAGATTTCTCCCTCCTCCGTCTCCGTGAAACATGGGCAACGATCACCAAACGCGTCTCAACTTGCTTATCGCAGGTATTATTTTTGTCGGGCGTGACATAAAATGGCCGTTTTTTGGCCTGGAGAAAGGTTCCGAATGTCTAGGGGTGGTTAACGACAAAGACTAAACGTCCACCCCTAATTTTTCGATTTCATGCCATTTTCACCACTTTTTGACCAAAATGTGAGACCACCCCTAATTTTTCGATTTCACCTCCGTTTCCTTTTTTTTTGGAATAGAACTCGTGGGGGGCGCCCCCTATTTCTTAATCTGTTTTTGACGATTTATAAAATTTTTCTGACCAATAAACCTGTGCTAACCATCTATTCTTTAAAATACATTATACGCACGTGTTGTTGTCCTTGCGTCTGATGTTACCAATTTTCTATTCTATACGAGTGGGGCCGGTGGAAAAGACTTCTGGTCGGTCACTCTCCTCTGTGTCCCCTCTTTCGCGAAACCGGCTGGAATAGTTATCGTGGGGGGCGCCCCCCTTCTTTTTTATTTTTTTTGACGATTTATAAAAATTTTCTGACAAATAAACCGGTGCTAACCATCTATTCTTTAAAGTTACATTATACGTACTTTTTGTTGCCCCTTGCCTCTGATGTTACCAATTTTCTATTCTAAACGAGTGGGGACCGGTGAAAAAGACTTCTGGTCGGTCACTCTGTGTGCCCTCTTCGCGAAAGCGGTGGTGCGCAGGCTATGGTCTACATTTTTCTTTGTGGCGGTCTACGAGTAACCCGGGAGGTTCTATGGCTGCAGCGTTTTTGTTTGTAAGCAGATTTGGCTTTCCACCACCGCTGCGTTTTTTATGGTTTTTTATATGACAAAAAAGACGTCCCGATATGAACAGTAAGACAGAAATCAATTATATAAAGTTTGTATTATAGAGATTATGTCAGCATATTTTCCCCAACGTTTCATTAGAAGGAGGCATCCCATAGTAGTCCATCACCACAAAACGTCAGTGATTGAAGAAAATGGTTCGTTCCGGCCTGCCCTTCCCTGGACAATGATGAAGGACGAGATCCAGCCACCTATCAGGGCAACGATCACCAAAAAGGGGCCACAGCCAGCTCTTCAGGCAAACATGGTCCTGGTTTGAACATATTATTTTTCTTTTCTTATAATTTAAATTGTACGTAATTTTATCCTTGGTACTGCAACGGTAAACTGTTGAAAAATTAGCCATTTTTTGGTTAAAATTTGCAGGGCGTATGGGGCCCATAGTATATACTATTGTTCATTACAGTTACCCCTGTGTCGCCCTGTCCTTTTCTGGACAGTGATGAAGGACGAGAGCCTGCCACCTATCAGAGCAACGATCAGCAAAAGGGGGCCTTGCCAGCTCTTCAGCCATGAACTGTAAACATGGGCCTGATATGCAAATTTTTTACTATATCCCAACCCAAACAGGTGATACACGTATGCCTCGTTTTTTCTCTACCCCCAAATCCGCGAAATGAAATTTTAGCTGAATTCAAAAGTCCACTAAGGAGGCCTAATTTATTCTCAAGTTTGAGGGGCCGATCCCTTCCCAAACTTATTTTTTACCATTCGCCCTGAAATTCTTTTTCCTGAAACCTCCTACATAGGTGTGTAAGCGAGGGGAGAGGTTAACCCACCAACCTGTTTTGATCACCCATCGGCATATTGCGCGTTTTCAGTTCAATGGCATCATCAAACTCTGGCTCAATCTTGTTCAGGGCAATCATACAGCCCCCTTACCCTCAGCCCTTTAAGCTATTCCTTTTCCCTCCAAATTTGTTAAGCTATTCCTTTTCCCAGCAAATCTGCTTGTCTGAATCCCATCCAAATAATAAAAGCTTATCTATAGTTTATACTATTGTTCATTACAGCTACTCCTCTCCTGGCCTGCCTTTCCCTGGACAATGATGAAGGACGAGATCCAGCCACCTATCAGCGCAACGATCACCAAAAAGGGGCAACAGCCAGCTCTTCAGGCAAACATGGACCTGGTTTGAACATATTATTTTTTCTTTTCTTATAATTTACATTGTACGTTATTTTTTCTTGGTACTGCAACGGTAAACTGTTGAAAAATTAGCCATTTTTTGGTTAAAATTTGCAGGGCGTATGAGCCCCATAGTATATACTATTGTTCATTACAGCTACTCCTCTTTCGACCTGTCCTTTTCTGGACAGTGATGAAGGACGAGAGCCTGCCACCTATCAGAGCAACGATCAGCAAACGGGGGCCTTAGTCAGCTCTTCAGCCATGTACTGTAAACATGGGCCTGATATGCAGATATTTCAATCAGGAATTGATATTTCAATCAGGAATTGTCGCAGGTATAATTTATGTGTCGTTGGTAGATTTTGTCTTTCCCCTCCCTTATTTTCCTTTCCCTCTTAAAGTTTTTCAAATCCAATCCCCTCCTCTAGTCTTGTTGGTCTTAAGGACTCTCGTTTTTTTAGCCTGGTCTACATGACTCTAGGTTTCTTTATTAGCCTTAATCGGCCCCTTCCTTTTACGCGGGCCCATTTGTCTCCTCCTAGCCTAGCTGATTCCTCCTTTCTTCTTCGTTCACTGTTTCTCCTACTTTCTATAAATGTTTTAACTGCATTACCTAAAAACAGGCAAAAAAGTTTCTCTCCATTATTGTTATCGAAAGTATTACTTTTGTCCCCTTTGCCATCTGACTACTTTTCGTTCAATTTTATTTCGTTGAAGTTCTCCTTTTGTCCACAGTTTTCAATTACGGCGTTGTTCGAACTACAGCAATGGCGGATTTTAGAGGAGTGATGTTAAAGTGATCCCCAAGTTTTTCTTACTTTTTTCCTTTTTTGTTTAATGTACATCTATGATGGCAGGGGAGGGGGAATAATGTACAACTCATCGCTCTTCCTTATTTTGGTTTGAGAATATTCTTTCATTTTTTTCTAAATTATAATTGAACGAACTTTTTCCTTTTGGTTCCATCGCGCCTAATTTTTCAATTCCGTTTCTCAATGTACACCTATGACGGATGGGGGAGAAAGAATAATGGCAAACACATCGCTCTTCCCTGTTCATTTGTTAGAAAATATTTTTCTTTTCTTAAAATTTAAATTGTACGCACTTTTTCCTTGGTACAACAACGGAATAGTATTGAAATTTAGCCATTTTTAGTTTAAATTAGATTATTTCCTTTCGTCTAGCCGAATTTAATTCGTCGAACATTTTCGCTTTCGTATTTTCTTGTTTGAAAGTAAACATTTATTTGTTGTCAACACTCTATCTTAATCCTTTGTTATTTTCAGAAACTTTAAATTGTACGTACTTTGTTCCCAGGGTCGCCCTCTTCGCGAAACCGGTGGAGTGCAATATTCCGCAGGGGGTATGGGCCCCCGTTTATCTGTGTGAGGGTCACTGAAAATTGTACATATTGTCAATACTTTATCTTAATTCTTTGTTCTTTTATAAAAACTTTGTTTTGTATGTACTTTGTTTGCGGGGTCGCCCCCCTCTGTGTGTCGTCTTCACGAAACGTCAGTGATTGGACAAAATGGTTCCATCTTCATTAACTTATTTGTCACCCTAATTTGTCTCCCTGCTCTTTATTAAAATGTAACTATGTCACTCAGTCACATCAGTGTACTTTCGACGGGGCGCCCCCTGATTTAGTGATGCAGCAACCTGTTCTCATATAAAACTCTGTTTATCTCAACTGCCTATTTACTGATCTCTGAACAAACGAAAAAGCACTCCAAGGAGCAAAAAGCATTTATTGCATTCGGAAACCTTTTTTGTATGCAGGGGGCCCCCTTGCGCTCAGCACTTAAAGCTATTCCTTTCCCCTCCTAATCTGCTATTATCAATCCCGTCCAAATGATAAAAGCTTATCTATAGTCTATACTATTGTTCATTACAGCTACCCCTCTCCCGGCCTGCCCAAGTTTTCTTTTATTCTTACACTCACTACCACTTTAAATTTTTACAGATCACAAAGAGAGAGGCGGGTCAGAAAAAGAGAAAGAATATCTGCACTTAGGCCATCAGGTTGTCAAAGAAGAGGATACCATGAGCTACTCAGCTCACTCCATTGATAAGGACCCTACAAATCGGTTTGATAAGGACCGTACAAATCGGTAGGTTTTTGCGATATTCTATGCGCCAAGTATATCTCCTATTTCCAAGTACTGTACATTAATTTTTCAATAAGCTTCTGCGAATTATTGGAGACTGGCGGGGCTCAGGTCATTATAGATTTAATTTTTTAGGAGACTGGCAGGTCTCAGGTCATTATACAGTTAATTTTTTAACCCTGATTCTGTGATGCAGCAACTTTTTGTCTTATAATACTCTGTTTCCTTCTGTTAACTGCCTATTTAATTGATCTCAAATCGAACGAAAACGAAAAGTAGTCTTGTGAGCAACTTTTGAAAATGCGCAAACTTGTTTTTTTGGAATTGCAAGGGGCCCCCTTGCGCTTGACCTTTTGATCACAATGAGTACAACGCCAATATAAAAAATAAATCGTACAGTGCGTGTCCACTTTTTTGCGCTTGACCTTTTGATCACAATGAGTACAACGCCAATATAAAAAATAAATCGTACAGTGCGTGTCCACTTTTCCAAAATTTGTCATCCCCTTGTTTGGTATAAGACTACACTGTAAATCTGACCTTCTCATCGTTTATTTCGCATAATTACTCGCGTTTCTCTCTTTTCATAGTACTACTGTCCCTTTGCCCTTTCAACCTCAATACCACTGCCATAAACGAAAAGGGAAGCCCCCTCTCGCGGGACTGGTTACTGGCACCGCTAAGGTCATACAGTGAGCAATAACGAAAACTAGTCTAATGAGCAACTTTTGAAATACGCAAACATTTTCTACGGATTAATATGGGGTTCCCTTGCGCTTATCCTGTTGCTCAGAATGACTACAACGCTAATATAAATCGTACGGAGTGCGCCCACTTTTGCACTTTTTTGCTTTTGCGTGTACACTATTGTTAAATCGATACGAACAACCAAATTTAACTTTAGTTTACCTGTTTACCTCCTCCCCTAAACTTACATGTTTCTTCTTTTCTTTCAACCATACTTTACACCTTTCCCCCCTTTACCTACACTACACTCTGTCTTATCTGTTCTATCTCTTTACCGCTTTGCGAAAAACTAACTTTTTCCTATCTTTTCCGACTGTTGTCTTTAGCCAAATCTTCACTACATAGCTCTCTATACGTGTAGCTAATAGTCCCTGTTTTAGTGATGCTGCAACCTTTTTTCTTATAATACTCTCTTTATTCTGTAAACTGTCTATTTAATTGATCTCAGCGAACGAAAAACGAAAAATTTACTAGCACGCCACTTTTTAAAAGCGCAAACTTATTTTTGGACTAGCAAGGGGCCCCCTTGCGCTTGTTCTAATAATTTCGGGAAAATCATATTTCCTTTCAACCTCAATACCACTGCCATATTCGAAATGGGAAGCCCCCTCTCGCGGGACTGGTTACTGGCACCGCTAAGGTCATACAGTGAGCAATAACGAAAATTAGTCTAAGGAGCAACTTTTGGGTCTTGTCTCGATTACCCCCCCCAGTACTCAAAATCCTTAAAACTTGGCCAAATGAGCTAAAATTTGGTGTGGACATGTTTTCGACCACGCTGAGTTCAAATATCGCAAAATTTTTCGATTACGCGAAATTTTTCGATTTCTAAGGGGGACCAAGGGAAACCGAAAACTTTTTTGTCTTCGATTTTGCTGAAAAGATGTATATAGGGGTTTTGCGGGTCTTAGAACACGAATCTGAAGTCAGTTTTTCGATTCAGCTTCAGTATAAGCTTACATCTTAAGCTTAAATCTTTAGCTTATACGGAGCTAACGGAAAGCTGAATCAAAAAACGGACTTCAGATTCGTGTTCTGCGGCCCAGAAAACCCCTATATACAACTTTTCTGCAAAATTGAAGACAAAAAAATTTTTCGGTTTCCCTTGGTCCCCCCTTAGAAATCGAAAAAATTCGAATTTCGCGAAATCGAAAATTTTTGCGATATTTGAACTCAGCGTGGTCGAAAACATACCCACACCAAATTTTAGCTCATTTGGTCAAGTTTTAAGGATTTTGAGTACTGGGGAGGGGGTAATCGAGACAAGACCCCAATTTTTGAAATACGCAAACATTTTCTACGGATTAATAAAGGGTCCCCTTGCGCTTATCCTGTTGCTCAGAATGACTACAACGCTACTATAAAAGATAAATCGTACGGAGTGCGCCCACTTTTTTGCTTTTGCGTGTACACTATTGTTAAATCGATACGAACGTCCAAATTTAACTTTAGTTTACCTCCTCCCCTAAACTTACATGTTTCTTCTTTTCTTTCAACCATACTTTACACCTTTCCCTCCCCCTCCCCTTTACCTACACTACACTCTGTCTTATCTGTTCTATCTCTTTACCGCTTTGCGAAAAACTAACTTTTTCCTATCTTTTCCGACTGTTGTCTTTAGCCAAATCTTCACTGCATAGCTCTCTATACATGTAGCTAATAGACCCTGTTTTAGTGATGCTGCAACCTTTTTTCTTATAATACTCTCTTTATTCTATTAACTGTCTATTTAATTGATCTCAGCGAACGAAAAACGAAAAAATTACTAGCACGCAACGTTTTAAAAGCGCAAACTTATTTTTGGACTAGCAAGGGGCCCCCTTGCGCTTGTTCTATTAAATACAGTGTTTATCACACTGTTACTAAAAAATTCGCGAAAACAAGGGCCCACTAGCGGTTGCTCATTTAAAAACAATGTTCCCCTTTTGCATAATATCCGAAACAGTGTTTCTATATAATCCCGGATAAGTTGAACATGAATTTGATGTTTTTTTCTACCAAGTGTATTAATCTTTCTTTATTCTAATTTAAGACTCTGATTTTAAACATCTTAATTATAATGAGGATAAGTATCGGTAACACTTTTAATACAAACAATTATATGTATTGCCGATACGTATCAGCTGATCTTAACTTGCAATCACTAAAATCTTTGTCTTGTATGCTACCAACTGTATTAATCTTTCTCTATTCTAATTTAAGACTCTGATTTTAAAAATATTAATTATACTGACGATATGTATAGTAAAATTTTTATATACAAACAATTATATGTATTGCCGATACGTATCAGCAAATCTTAACTTGCAATCACTTAAATTTTTCTCTTATATGCTTCCACTTGTTTGCTTTCTCATGACTACTACTACGTTAAATAATACACTAAGCTGCCACCCCTCACACTTACTTTTTGATACTTTTCTTCTTCATAGGTGTAACAGCCCCTTTCCTGATTTGAAAATCCTACCTAAAACTGTAGATTTCATTGTAGTAGACAACTGCTGCGCTATGACTAGGTGCTACAAGGAACGTCTAGGCCATCAACTTGTCGGAAAGTTGGATCTGTTCCATACGCCTGCCCGACTCTCTGATTGTTTATCCAAGAAACATGGCCCCCATCGCGAGTTTTTAGTAGCGATTCATCGGTTGTCCCGAAAGGCAAACAATTTGCAGGAACAGAGAAAAAAGTTCGTCAGCGAATGGAAGGATAAAACATACGCCACGACAGGGCAGCAGCCGCCGCATCGTAATATCAAAAACTGTACGAGGTAATTACAAATTTCCATTCTAGTGAAACTTTATCTATTGTTGTGTACTAGCCCCTCTTCTGTTTTTATACCATTGTTCCTTCGTTTCATTAACTTGTTATGCTATTCCTTCGTTTCATTAACTTGTTATGCTAAAGATTTACATGATATGAACCAAACAATTGCATGTAAGAAAAATGACCACTGTTTTTTGAAATAACTCTACACTGTAAATCTCACTTTCTCATCGTTTACTTCTCATAATTACTCGCGTTTGTCTCTTTTCATAGTACTACTGTCCCTTTGCCCGTCCTTGCTGATTACTCAACACTACTTGACAATTTTTGCTTTCGTTACAATCAGCATGCCAACTGCCACGAGGAGGAGTTTAGCACTCTCCTTATATCATTTTGAGCCTACTAACAATGTTCTATATTATATTGTATAAACCTTTTCCTTCCATTTCAGCGGCATTTCTGTCAATGTCAGCACGCTGCTCAACGAAGGTTTTCATTATTTTCTACGTGAGGCCTATGGCAGAGCAGGCGGAGGGGGGGGCTGCTGATCGACGTCAGCACGCTGCTAAATGAGCGTTTCCATTACTTTCTACGTGGGACCTAAGGCAGAGCAGGCCAGGGGGGGGAACTGCCTATCCTGTCCGTTTTTGTCAGCTCCTTTATATGATTTACTGGTTATTTTTCTTTTGGTCGTCCTGTTTGTGTTATCGTTTTCGTTGGTTGTGTGACTGTTTTTGTATTTTCCGATCCATTCTTTCTGTGTTTGCTTTTTTCGCTTCACATGGTAAGAGTTGTAAAACACAAGAAAGTATTTCCTTTCCTTCGCTTGCATGTTCTAAAGGATTTGGCCTCGCCCCGTTTTTTATGTGCGGCCGTAATAAACAAGGGCGGGTGTCATTCGATTTCAGTTTCTTTCATCACTCTATTATGACTGCCATATTTCTCTATAATTATACGAATATAATGCTTTTGTCTTTCGTCCTCTTATGTAAGCATTCTAATTATACCTTTTTTTCGTTTGTTTTGATATTGTTCTCATATTAATTATACATAGTAAATTTTTCTCAGCTTTTTTTTCTCGTTTTCATACTGTTCACATTTAAATACAGTATTTGACATTCCCTCTCCATCCATTTTTTCATTTTATGCACAGTGACGGTACTTCTTTGTTGATTGTTTTTCGTGTTGTATTACTGCTGCTCTTTTTTGCAGTTTGTTTTTTCATCTATGCTTCTTTGTGAGTTTTTGTCTGTTCTTTTTTGATTTTATCTCTATGTCACATAGAAAGGGAGAGAATTGACATGGACTCTCAATTTTACTATGTTAGTGCTTCCGAGATCGAAATGCATACGGTTTGTTCTATATAATTTGCAAACCTCTTTTTGGGGGGCTAGCAAACGTTGCGTTTATATTCTACAAACTTACTTTTGAAAAAAAGGTGAGTTATAATTATGAAAAGCGTAAATAACCAATTTCTCTACAGATTTTCTATTGACAGCCAATTTTGAGTTAATGTATAAATGACAACAATTAATCCCATTCGCTTGTTTTCCTTCGTTTCTATACCTGTACATATTTTAAAAGCTATATCTGCATTTATCAATCTAACTATTTTGTCATTGTTCACGTGTTGTTAAGGGGGCCCCCTTTGTTTGTCTCATTTGCATATGTAAGGCAACCAGCCATGTCAAAGTTCTAATATTTTCCTGTTTACTTTCATGTCAAAACTAATTTGAATATGAAAAGAGAGCCCTGACGTATGACTTACTCCCTGATCAATATTGAAAAGTAGGGGGCATCTAATTATACAAATTGTCATCATGTTGTTATCGTAACTTAGTAGCTAATGTATGTACACAAGTAGGGGACATATAATTATTAAAACTTGCCTTCATGTCTGTATCAAGAGATATCCAAATTTAATTTAACGTGACAATGTTTGTACGTTCTATTTTTCGTCTTAGAAGTCTTGTCATAATGTTTTCTCCTCTTGTCATTATATTGCTCTGACTGCTTACCAGGAAAGGAAACTGGATCTTGAGTCGACCTTTTGGTTGAGTCACTAATTTCGAAAAAACTTTGGTTCTGACAGTGTCTGGGTCAAGTATACTTTTGGTTGAGTCACTAATTTCGAGAAAACTTTGGTTCTGACAGGGTCTGCGTCAAGTATACTATGCGCCCCTTTTGTTGAAGGAACAGATAGGGGTTATACAAAATCTTTAAAGTTTCAATATTGCCCCCCTATTTTTCCTCCCTGCTGTTTATGGTTTCCCTGTTGTGTATACGTTTTGTTAACCTGATAAGCTTACGTTGTATTGAAACTAGATTTGTAATAAAATTTTATGGTTTCCCTGTTGTGTATACGTTTTGTTAACCTGATAAGCTTACGTTGTATTGAAACTAGATTTGTAATAAAATTTTACATTTCAAGTCGTCCGCATTATGTCACATTAATTTTTATATATTATGTCATAAACATACGGCATAAGAAATGTACGGGCGTTATAAGCAAATGGACAAATGAAAAACATCAACTCATAAGCGCATCATCAATTGCCATCTTCCTCGTCACACACACAAAACACACATTCTTCCTCGTCACTCAAAAAGACATTTCACGACTTACGAATAAACTCGTTTTTCACTCCATTCCATTTCTGTTTTAACTGCCCCTTGCATTTCTGCTACCTGTGTCATCAACTTACTAATGAAATTGCTTAGTTCAAATGTCAATTCATAATGAAATTGCTTAGTTCAAATGTCAATTCCCCGGAATTACAATACACTTGGCACGCACGATTATTAGTCAAACGGCTTTGTTCTAATGTCAGTTGGTAGAAAATAGAATTACAATTGTCGCGCACGAAGTCAGGGGACCCCTCGCAACTAATATATGAGTTTGCCCATCCTTTTCATAACACACATAATTCTTCTATTGTTTCATTTTGGATACACATTTCCCTCGATAACTCGTTTGGGCTACATCGTAATTATAAACGCGAAAGTAGTAGATTCAAAACCTAGTCTAGGGCAAAATTTTTCGCCTCCACCTCTCTAGAAGTGACAACATGGCATCATGAAAAAGAAATGTCGGTACAGGAAATACCGCCAGTATTTTAACAAAACCAGAGGGACAGTGTACTAAGTAACATATGAATTCAATAGTCTCCATCACTCATCTGCCAAGAACGAACAGTCATGTATACGGAACCACAGCCCCCCCCCGCTTTTTATGTCTGGCTGTAATAAACAAGAGCGGGGTCCTTTGATTTCATTTTCTGTCATCAACATTCGTCCTCTATTATGACTGCCATATTCCCTAATCCCGATGAAGCCGGCTAAACTTATGTAAGAGCTCCCATTGCACCTAAAATTCGGGTTTGTCTGCTTGCTAACTTCCAGTCGTGTACCCGTTTTTGTTTTTGTCGAATCCTTTGCTCTTTTCCTTTCTAAAAACTTTAAATTGTCCGTACTTTCCTTTGTTTTCTGTGTTCCCTCTTCACAGAACCGGTGGGGCGCTTCTGCTATGGCAGGGGTTTGTTGTTCACCCTATACGAATACGGCATACCCGAGCCATATTTTGGCAATTCCTTTTTTGGATGTACACCTATAACGGGGGAAGAATAATGTAAAACTCATCGCTCTTCCCATTTTTTGTCTGAAAATTTTCTTTTTTCTTTTTTTCTAAACATTTAACGTATTTTTTCCTTTTTGTTCTTTTGCATACGTCAAAATTCTCTGCGCAGAAAGCTAACCTTAAGTACCCCACAACGGGCTAGTTCGTGCATGCTAAGCTAACCGAGTGTAGGTGACAACTGGTCAGCCTGCCTTAGCTAGTGCTTTTAATAGCTTTCAGCTAAGGCTAACTTAACAGTTGTCACCTACACCGGGTTAGCTTAGCATGCACGAACTAGCCTGTTGTGGGGTACTTAAGGTTAGCTTTCTGCGCAGAGAATTTTGACGTATGCATTTGGCACTGGTTTGCAACAAACCCCGAGGGCGGTATCCGTTTGTTCTGTTTGACCCTCTTCGAGAAACCGGGGAGGGTTACACTGCGAAGGGAGGAAGGTCAATTTAAAATTATTAGTTCATTCAAAAAAATTTATTTAATTTCAGTAGAATCAATTAAATATGAAAAGTATGAATAAAATAAGAAAGTGCTAATTTAGGTTAAAAGGACTCCGGAAATTTTTTCTAGGTATAAGCTTCGTCAAAATTTTTAGGGCGCTATTTAGAACAATAATCAAGAAGCTTCGTCAAAATTTTTAGGGCGCTATTTAGAACAATAATCAAGAAGCTTCGTCAAAATTTTTAGGGCGCTATTTAGAACAATAATCAAGAAGTCAAAATTAAGTTGCCACCTAAGTTGTTCTCGCTTAACGAAAAGTATTTCCAAGTTTTTTTTCCTAAAACTGATACTTCGTAATAAATCACCAAATTGCCCCCCCCCCTCACCTGATTCCCTTTCTGGCATCTCTTTGATGGCTGGGAAAAGAACACAAAATCATCAGTTCAGTTATTTGTATTCTAGAATGAGTGAGTCGGACAATGCTCATACATCTGCCAGAAAAGTTATTCGCTATCTTCCTCCATTACCAGGACAAACAACTGCCAAGTTTACTATGAACAGACTGAGCAATATACTTTTGTCCATCGAATATGGAGTTTACAGTGGACCAGAGGAGGCGGCCATCCAGAAGGGGGTCCCTGTGAATGTTCTTAGAGAGGCGAAGGAAATCCTCAAGGCAAAGAACCCAGCAAAAATAACCCATATCATTATTACCTCAAATGTGGCTGGTAATCTATTTTTGTTATTCTCAAATTTAATATATAACATAACTATTTTTCATAAAATATCTTAAATAATGAACAAAGTTGTCTTTGTATGAATATTGGAAGATTAATTTAAACGTACCTGGAATAATGATGGAGCCTACAACACAACGGTGATTCAATTAGATGCAGATCAAATAATAATCGAAACTCCTTGAACAAGTAGTGTTTTGTAACCACGCTATTGTTTCTTCAGGTTCACAAGGAGACAGCAAAGCACGAAGTGATGCGACTGCCAACCACAACGCCAGAGCACTAAAAGGCTTACTGGAAAGTACATGGAGAGATTCCTTTACTCCCTCTCCTCATGGCATTTTAATCACTTTCTGTTTTCGAGAGCATATCGTAGTCTACTTATTCTTTTTGAGTTTTCATTCACTTCCTCTCCATATATATTTTTTATGGTTCAGTATGACTTTTTCCTGTCTTTTATTGTTCAGTTTGACTCTTCCCTTTGTTTCCTTATTTCAGTTCACACCAGTTTCGCCTCTGTAAATGACACCCCACTTGATCTGCGAGTTCCGCCAAAGGCTCCAAGGAAAGAGGGTAAGTTGTTACACTGTTTCTCATTTCCTTCTCCTGTTGCTTTTTTCTTCTGTTTTCAGACAAGGATCTTCTTATCCTGATTTTGTTTATAAATTCTCTCTTCTTTTCTTGTTGCCCTTTCTTTTGCTATACAAAATCGCTTAGTCTCCTTAAATGCATAGGCTATTTTACCGACGTTCGCATAACCTGTGATAATTTTATCGAACACTAATTTTAGCTTCGAGAAGCAAACTATGTCGACACAATGCTAGCATAAGCCTCAGAATAGCTTAGTTATTGGCAGGAAAATAACTAATTAGTATCGTTTTGCGAAACAGGCTAAATGACCCAGGTTATGCATTTAAGGGTTTAGATTATAAGGCAATAAAAAAGAACGCGGCCCTTGTTTTCCAGATTCATTCCCTTTCCTTTTATTTCATATTCGCCAACTTCCATTTTATAACTGCTTTCAGCTGCCCCCTCCACAAAACGCTGCTATGATGCCATTATTACTGGCGCAATGGAAGAAAAATGGGAACCACGAACACATTCCAAGGACAGTAGCGGCCAAGAAGAAACGGCTGCAATGGCAATTCAACGCACGATCGGGATCGGAGAACAGTCAAGTCCCGTGAATAACTTGAAAGAAGAAGGAGTGATGGCAGATTCCCTAATGAAATCAGCAGCTGGTACATTTATCTTTTTGGTTTTATGTGCATTCTTCAGCAGGGACAATTTTCTCCTTCCTTTCTTGTTTATTTATTACCGATTATCGTTTACCTATGTGCCCTTATCGTTTACCTATGTGCCCCCTTTTCTTTTGAGCTCACTCGTTTGATCTGTAAAGCTAACCTTTTCCATTTTATTTTACGTTATTGCCTTTATGACCTAGACATTATCTCTTTTATTGGCCTATTATGATCTATACATTATCCCCTCTTATGCTCACTATATTGACTATGTCTTTTGCAGCACTCTTATGCACACTATATTGACTATGTCTTTTGAAGCCCCCTTGTTCCCTCTTACTCTATCGTCGTTTCTCTTTTTCTGTTCTGTTCCCTTGTTTCTCACACAACAGTCTATAATGTCTGATTTTAGAGGAACAGTGCAACCCTTCCGCCACTTGCTCAATACCTGCTTACACCCTTTCTACACACTGCCATCTACCGTCGGAGAATGATTTGGTTTATCTTTTCCCACGTAATGCCTCTGTTTTAGTATGGTAAAATATGTCTAAAATACACTCAAAAACGGTGTACACAGTCTATTAACCCCTTTAACGTATATTCGTTTCTTGTAGCCCCTGTTTTGTTGTGGTAAAACTCAAAATATTCTTTCGTTTTCTTCCTCGATTTTTAGATAATGAAGAGCTACAAAGCGTGGCAGCAATCAGTCAGATGTCACCAAATGCTGAAAATGGCTCACTTCCACCTCGTAAGCTGCCGTTTATTATTGCTAGCTACCCCATATTATGCAAGTAACATGTCCTTACTCTAAGCTATCAAATCATATATTGGGCCACCTGCTATGCACTAAAAACGACTAACCATAACTGCACAAAACTAACTGTATTTTTGTGCTACTATGCACCTCGCACAGGTTTGCCTTTGCCATCTCCCGATACAAACTAACGCTATCTCCCGATACAATGCTCCTGTCCCAGGTTGCCGTATGTTTTTTCAGTAGGTCCCTTTTTCCTTTTTTCGTACACTGTTTTTTCTTGTTTGCCCTTCGTTTTTCAATAGGTCCCTATTTTTCCTTTTTCCGTACACTGTCTTTTCACGTTACAGGTAGGAGCAAAGGCGAGGGCCCACCCGCAGCAGAGCTTCCGAAACATCATCGAAGCACCGCGAGCGACACCGGTATGGAAACAGGCGATTCCGACCTGACCGAAACAGAATCAGCTGGGATCATCTGACAACATGGGTTCAAATCCCACTCCAATCTTTTTATACTCCTCTTCCTTATGTATCATAAAAGGCTTCATAGAAAATAAATTTTCTACCGAAATTCGTTCTTTGGCTCTTTCGCATTATCCCCTCCGTGATCCAAAGAATCTCTCTAACAGATGGCGACGGAGAACATAAACATAAATCACTCTACCAGGTGGCTCTCCCCATAAAACATTTAGCTTAGTTGTCCAGCGAAACACAATAAAAATTTTTCTGCGTCGATTACAAAGGTAACTGGGTAATAAAAATTTACAGGGAAATACCTAAAACAAATAGGTAAGACACTAATTTGCTCTTCGGTAGATCTAAGAAGACAACGCGTGGCACCCCTTATGTTTCCCCTCGTCACCCATGAAATCAAATGGGTGCAAGACAATATCCTCTATTGTTTTAAGGGCCTTATGACATTTACGGTGATACACCCCTTTCTATTTCAGATATGTTTTGTTAACTTTGTTTGTTTGATTTATCTTCACCTATCTGTCAACATGGGTTCAAATCCCACTCCAATCTTTTTATTCTCCTCTTCCTTCTGTCTCATAAAAGGCTTCATAGAAAATAAATTTTCTACGGAAAATCTTTCTTTGGCAGTTTCACATTATCCCCTCCGTGATCCAAAGAATCTCTTTAACAGGTGGCGTCAGAGAACATACACAGGAATCACTTTCCAGGTGGCTACAGTGACTCTCCCCAAGCTTAGTTGTCCAGCGAAAAACAATAAAAATTTAAATTACTTACATAAATTATTTATTATCTTTTGTTTTCAGTTGATGCATTTAAAAGTGGAGCGTACAATAGCTGTAATTGATGATGAATTTTTCGGAGCCGACAATATTCTACGGGAGACTGGATATTCTACGGGAGACTGGATACGGGGCACCGTTAGACGGGGGTTATTGGCTCAATTCTCGCTGGTCCATGTTCTCTTCCACTACTGGTCTCAAACATTCAGACGATGGGGGGGGGCAGAAATGTCCACCATACAGATCCTGGCAGCAGTCGGAGTGATGAAGCCCTGTCTGAGCTAGTGGTCCCGCAGATGCTTAAGCCTGAAATGCCATCGCAAGAATTGAGGTTCCTCCATTTATATGTTTATACAGATTTTTACACACTGGATCTCTCCTGCCTTCATCAGCCATCCTGCCTTCATGTTTTCATACTATCGCCTTACCTTCCCCTGACCCCCTTTTGTCTATTATCTTTATCTTTCCTTTCCCCCTTTTGTCTATTATCTTTATCTTTTATAGGGCTGTTGCTTCAACTGCGGAAAACAGCACATCTACCGCCCTCAAGACTACTATTTCAAATTCTAGGTATGTTTTTACTTCGCTCCATTTTTCTACTTAATCTGCTATTCCCCCCCAACTCTGCCATCTTATTCTGCTTTTATATTATTTCTTTTACATCTTATCTCTTCGCTTCTTCTACGATTGTTTTCCCTTTTCAGTCGGCCATTGCCTTATTACCCACCTTTGGAGTTTGACCCTCCGTTCTAGTATATACTATGGGGCCCAGCAAATTTTAACCAAAAAATGGCTAATTTTTCAACAGTTTATGCGGAGCAGGAGGGGGGTCACAGGTGCTTCTGATCAGCCTCCGCCGTCCGACCACAGCCCTTCTCGGTATTTTTGTCTATCTTCTCGTTTTTGTCTATATTTTCTCAAACCTCTGAGTTTACACTTATTTAGTTTTAAATTTTCTCCAACCTCTGAATTTACACTCATTTCGAGTTTTAATTTTTTCAGTGAACAATTGCACTATTTATAGCACACCCCCCTCTGTGTATACAGTCCCCTGACAACTACTGAGTCAACAAATAGGATTAACTAACTAAGGTTGTGTTTAGATGCTATACTCCTTTTTCAGGAAAGCTAGCAACAACGGAGCAGAACAAAAAGGAAGAAAGACGGGCCGGGGGTGATTTCTCCCGCGATGGTTCTGATCACCCTCCTCCTCCTTCAGACAGTAGCCCCCTCGGTATTTTGTTTTTTGTCCTATTTTTTTTAGTCTTGTCCGGTAGCCCCGTTGTTTTGATAGTTATTAGCGGTGGATTTTAAATCTTTACTTATTCCTAGTCAAATCATGTAACCAAATTGTGCAATAGTGGAAAAGCAGGCGAAAAACTAATATGACAAAACGGAACAACATTTTCGTTATCAGACATCTGGGCATAATAGATTGTTATGCATTTTATCTATTTGTTTTGTTAATTATTACAGTTCATCATCTGCTGAAACAGTCTTAGGCATGCACCCTCATATTTCTGTTTTGTTAATTATTTTCAGCTCATCGTCTGCTGAAACAGACTTACGCGAATTGCTGGCATCTGACAACTCGCCAAACGAGGATGCTAAGGAAAAGAAAGAAAGAAAAAGACTACGCCTCCCAACAGAAGATTCCTCTCCTGGAGGTTAAGGATACTTCTCTTCTCTTTTTTGCTTTTTCTCAAACAACAAATAAGATATGGGCAAGCAATATTAAATTGTTGGTTTAAGCTTGCCTTCTTTACTCAACTGCAAAAATTAACAAAAATGGAAAAAATTTGGACGTGTAAGTATCTTACTAAAGAATAGTGAAACATTGTGTCTCACGCTTCTAAGGGCGCCGGGGCGCCTGTAGCCTTTATTATAAGGCGACTGTTTCAAATTCAAATGGTGTGGGCGCCTGTAGCCTATATTATAAGGCTACTGTTTGAAATTCAGTTGGTGTGTCACTCAGGGCGCCGGGTGCCTGTAGCCTATATTATAAGGCTACTGCTGGAAATTCAGTTGGTGTGTCTCTCAGGGCGCCGGGCGCCTGTAGCCTATATTATAAGGCTACTGTTTGAAATTCAGTTGGTGTGTCACTCAGGGCGCCGGGCGCCTGTAGCCTATATTATAAGGCTACTGCTGGAAATTCAGTTGGTGTGTCTCTCAGGGCGCCGGGCTCCTGTAGCCTATATTATAAGGCTACTGCTGGAAATTCAGTTGGTGTGTCACTCAGGGCGCCGGGCGCCTGTAGCCTATATTATAAGGCTACTGCTGGAAATTCAGTTGGTGTGTCACTCAGGGCGCCGGGCGCCTGTAGCCTATATTATAAGGCTACTGCTGGAAATTCAGTTGGTGTGTCTCTCAGGGCGCCGGGCGCCTGTAGCCTATATTATAAGGCTACTGTTTGAAATTCAGTTGGTGTGTCACTCAGGGCGCCGGGCGCCTGTAGCCTATATTATAAGGCTACTGCTGGAAATTCAGTTGGTGTGTCTCTCAGGGCGCCGGGCGCCTGTAGCCTATATTATAAGGCTACTGTTTGATATTCAGTTGGTGTGTCACTCAGGGCGCCGGGCGCCTGTAGCCTATATTATAAGGCTCCTGTTTGATATTCAGTTTGTCTCTTTCACGCTACTCAGGGCGTCGGGCGCCTGTAGCCGATATCATAAGGCTACTGTTTGATTTTCAATTGTTGTGTATCACGCTACTCATGACGCCTGTAGCCTATATTATAAGGCTTCTCTGCCAATCTTTTGATTTCAGTTACTATTAGGCTAAATTTTCTTTCTGTTTCAGGAGCAGTCACCCAAGCCTAAGACCTGTTAGAAGCAGGATTTCTTTGAAGAATGAAGAAGAATTGGCACTGTTTATTTTAAACACTATTGTTGTCTGTTATTCTTGTGATTTAAAATAAACTGTAGCCTGTGTTCACTGTTTGACCCCTTCAAATTTAGATAAGTAGACACCCTATAAGCATAAAGAAGATGCCCCCCTTTACTGGTTAACTTTAGACTACTTAATGCAAATCTTCCTAGTCATATAGACTTTGAGCAGGCTTATTTATAGATTGTCTTTTAACATAGCTAGACTACATACAGCAAACCATCCTAGTCATCCAGACTTTGAGGAGGCTTATTTATAGATTCCTCCTTGCCTCTTTGCAATTATTTTACATTGTCTCTAGAAATTTCTTATGTTAAGTGATATTAACAAATACTTTGACTTATGTTTTCTATATCACAGAGTTAAAGAAATATCTTTAATTTTTCAAATTATACTTCTTCTTCAGCAATATCCATCTTTGATATTATACACCCTGTTAACTAATATCTTTAGTTGTTTCTGTCTATAAATAGACTATTTATATAAGCTTATATAATATATATCCTATTTCCTTTATTACGACTTTAATTATTTCTCTTATAGTTCTTTTGCACTATTATTGTTTATCTTTTACATTATTACTACTACTATTGTTTAAAGCTGTATTTTATGTACGGGGAGGTATAGGTGTGAGACACATGAATTGGGCGCCAATTTGTGCTCATTCTTATTGGCTGTTGGCGACCCCCCCCCCCAAACGGGGACCACTTTTTGTGACCCCCCCCCCAAACGGGGACCCCTTTTGCATACCCCCCCACCAAACGGGGACCTCTTGTGTCGACCCCCCCCCAAACGGGGACCCTTTTTCAAAAGCCACAATCAACCTGCCTACCCCCCCACCAAACGGGGAGGGGGTTTCTGCAATCTGATTGGCTGTTGCCTACCCCCCCACCAAACGGGGAGGGGGTATGATTTGGCGACCCCCCCCCAAACCGGGGAACATTCGCGTATTGTGGTCGGAGCACCGTTACGCAATGCCAAGAAGAGGAGCCCTCTAGTGGCTTACTCTTCTTCTATAATATAAGGGAAATTATTATGGACTCTTGGTTTTAGTATACTTTTCCTGGTTCACGAAGGTAGTTGTTGGGTCAGCTAGTTGACCTGGCATTTTGCATGGTGAAACCCGATGTGAGAAGACCTTTCGCACACGTGAGTACCACAGTGCTATGCCATCTGCAATTACTCGTTATGGTAATGTTGCAAATGGTTAAAACTGAAAGAAACGGAAACCCCCCCCCCCTAAAACGGGTATCGCTCGAAAGCGTTCACTGCGTAGCTAAAAAGTTGTAATAGAAACAAACCGTCAAAGTGTACGACAAATGTGTTGCGAGCCTTCGACAGGGTTAAAATTACCGAACCGGTCAAAATGGGTCAAACTGCAAAGTTGTCTAATCGGGATCATATTGGTATCGATCGGTAGCTCTCCACTAGCCGGGAAAAAGCTGCAATAAATATCAAGCGTGAAACTGAATATTATTGTTGTAAATCAATTCTATAAACGGAAAAATGTCGGGCGGGAACCACTTGATGCCTTTTGACTTAGTTATTATTAAGTTCACACACGGTGAAACTACCATTAAGGCAAACTAAGACAAGCCCTCCCAGAGTTGTTTCTTCCCAACATCCATCTATCAAACATATGTATCTATATAAATACATCAATTATCACGATAGTTTACAATTACTTACATTTGCGTGTGGGTGAAAATGTATCCACTTACTGGAATCCACAAACCGCTAGGATTAATATAATATGGTTTTACTGGCATGTAAATGTTCCAAAGCTTCATTGTTCACAGCATTAGAGATTTTAGATAAATGATATTAATTCGTAAGGATCCGCCAAGGACTTTGATACCCGCCTTGGCTTTCAAATGACATCGAATGGATACAAACGGTGCTGACCCTGTTAATCCCAGTCTTGGTATCTCAGCAGGGGTGGCATATGTGATGAAGACTTCATTTTTGTTTCTCGTTTGATAGTTTTCATAGCCACTGCGCTTTCCTAAAAATAAAATCAATAAAGTTTTTTAAATAAATAAATCAATATAAGCCGTCTTTTTACACCCATATTTTTTACATTATTATTGAAATTGGCTGATTGAAATGCACTCCCATCCGAAAATTTTAACTCCCAGTTAACATGCTCTTGTAACTCTGATGGTCTCTCAAAAAACTGAAAACCACAAAATAGTCCTGATTCTTGGCATCGTTGCACTGAGCTGGTGCCATGTGATTTCGGGTCCTCAACCTTCTCAGCTTGCATCACGTGTGATCTGCAATTGTTTCATTTCCATACGAGCAACCTGAGGTAAAAAGGTTAAGTTCACAAATAAAACGTTGTAGGCAACCTCCCATGCATGAGATCTCTATTAGGCTCATAATGTGCAGGACTGAAAATAAGTAACTCCAGCTAATCCACCCCAACTCTAAGATATTGACAAATTTGCTCCAAGAGCCATGGTCAAACCGGCTGGAGCTTGACTCCGCTAAGAAGCTTTATCAGTTTGCAGATTGGCCTATAGGGATGCACAATATGCCTAGACCCAAAGTGTTCAACTAAATTTAGATCGAAGTAGAAACACTGCTTGGACATAATTGAAATTTAATTAAAGCAGTATAAGATACCTTTTAGAAAAATTTTTGTCAAATTTAGCTACTAAAATATATGCAAAAGCAAAAGTGTCTTTTACGCCTCCTCAAGTTGTAAGGATTAAACAACAATTCCCGGAAAATGCGATTAACGTCAACACATATCCTTCGTTCATTGCATTTCGCTGAAATTTGCTTTTACAATTCATCTGAGAATCAAAATCGCGTCTCCAAAAGGATTTGCTGAATGATAGACCGGCATCTTACTACTCAACACGGAAATTAATACTGGGAAACTATGATAGCAAAATAAAGTTGAAAAAGGAAGGTTTAGAACGACAGTACTGAAAAAAGTGTTGAATGGATTGATACGAAAGCTTTTGACTTGTATTTGCACGAATTCCCACTGACCATGTACATTGTGGATTCTAAAATTAACTCGGCGAACATATCAGCAAAATAAATGCAAATACATGCATAAAAGTTTATAAAAAACATGTAAAAATCTTAACCGGCTTACCGTCCACGACTTACGACAAGACGACAATCTCTTTACACTCAACAAGATTTTGTAGCTTTGTAAGATTTTAAAAAGCTTCAAGTCGTCAGAAATGACCGAATTTAAAAATGCAATTTTGTTATTACGGTGAGGGTACGGGGTCCAATTGTTCAAGAAGAAGAGTATTTTGCCTTATAGGATGTCGCGAACAAAAATAAGGAAAACATGGCTAAAGGATAAGCAAATGGGCCGGGAAAATTTATTGGCACCCAAAATTTTGTATTCCCGGCTTCAGTCAAACGCTATTTTTGTCAAAGTTTCTAATTTTATTAAAATATCGATCGAAACATTGGC
>JASAND010008983.1:0-29418 GCA_030248195.1 Trissonchulus latispiculum | reverse complement strand
TTTTTATACTACTCGAAACATCCCTCACCATGCAAAGTAACTTCAGCTTGGAGTTCATTAAAATTGAGCAGTCAGTCCAAGTTTTACATCTATAATCCCGATAATGCAAGCGCTACCTTAAGTACTGCAACTCTAAAGCAACTAAAGACTACGACGCTAAGTGAATGTGATTTTGTAAGGTTGTACAGTGACAAACAGTTCGACTCATCATCCTTATCGGAAGGATTTAACATATAGGCTTAGACTACTCCCAAAGTTACACGTTGTCAACTATGTCGGGTGATCATACAAACGTGGGCCGCCTGAATCTTGCACTAACGAGCGGGTCAGTGATGGTTTAGGGAGGAATAACCCGTGCATAGGTTCTGGATGTGACGCCTGTCTTTACTTTTAATGTGTGCTGATAAGCACTGCTGAACTGTTGCTGCTACGACGTATACTGTTGTTTATTGGACATCTAACACATTTTCGATATTTTTCCTGCTTATATCTTGTTTGCTTGTGTTTCTTGCACTATCGTCACAGATTATCTTTATTGTGCGTGTAATATTTTTGCATAAACTCAGCTGTACAAAGTTTCTTATTATTATGTGCTAGGTGAGATGGTTTTGAACGAGTTCGAAATTGTTTAATTCTGGAAACAAAACCAAAGAAACAACAAAGCAGACGTTGTAAGCTTCCGTCTTCTGTTTTTCTTCCTCATTGTAAGCTATTCTTTTCTTTGCAATTTATCAATGAAACAACTGTACTGTGATTTTAATCATATTCTGTAAATTATGCGTAACACTTTCTGTTCGTTGCTTAGGTATGAGTATTTGCTTTATATCTATAGTCATATATAAGCAGATTTAGTACAAGATTGACGTTATTAGGTCAATAACAAGAATCAATAAAAGTAATAAAATCAATCATTAACGTGTATCTATGCGTTTACACGTGTTTGACTGCACTTTTTCAGGTTCAGGTATTGCTATTCTAAAAGATATCTTGGCGGCTGGTTACTGCTTGAGTGATCAAAGGTCATTTGGTTTAAGGGCTGATTTAATATTTCTTTGTATTGTGTTGTATTGTATTGTATTGTGTGGTATTCGACCTACAGGCTTCAATTTCTTGGAAAAATAGATGAAACATTCCTGATATATTATCTTGGTGTTCTTTTAACGTTCTGGGATCAGACGGGGAGTTTTGGGTGAAACAATAAGAAATTTTGATGATGGGACTTAGTCTCCCAGTAGGTAGACGAGGCATTAGATTGGTTGCTATGGCTGGAAGAAAGACACGAAAATGAGCATTTTTGCTTTTACAACCGCTGCGCTGTCTCTTGTGGTTGAGCTAGTATAAACCAATGAGAGTCAAAAATAGTCATTTACGAGGAAATCAGTATTTTCAAAGTTACTGCGAAGACGTCAGGACGAATTTTGCTTATTCATTGAATAAGTCAAAATCGTTAGTTACATAGTCTACTTGCACATTCTATCAGTGCCCACTGGTTGGAGTACGTTGCTTTAAGCTTAGGAGATTTGGCAGGAAAGTCATTTTGGCAAAAGTTATTATTTTGTGTTCTAGTTAGCAAAAGTGCAAAAATTATTTTGCAACATCGATTTCTCAAACACTACTCGACGGAATCCGGAGATATTTGGCAGAGTGGAAATTCGCACTATTTCGCACTACGAAGGAAGTTTTCTTGGTTTTGGCTAAAACGTTTCCAGTTTCGAGAAAATTTCGTGCAAAGTTTGGAAATTTAGTGTTTCCGTATATTTTGCGAATGTATTTCTCAGCACTTAAGTGACACCAAAAAAACGTCCCTTGGCCCTATATGTTCTATATATGATTCGCGTAATTTTTGGCAGGATGAAAATTCTCGCTATTGCGAAGGAACATTGTTTTTGATTTGAGCTAAAACATCGCCAGTTGCGAGCAAGATCTACGCGAAATTAAAACATTTGCTGTCAGTACACATCTGGCTGATTTTCTCGAGCACTACGAGAAATTGAGCCAAATCCAAACAATGCCCATGTGTCCTACATATAACGTACACAAAGAACTTTCGGCCGATATTCTGCAACTTTGAGAATTCTATGTTCAAACATCGACGGTCTATATTTAGCTGGTATGTCAAAAAAGTAAGCTATTTTGCTAGTTTGATAAAATGATGTGAATTTACGCATTATAAGCTTCAAACTGATGTATAAATCACTTTCCAAATCCAAAAATTGCGAAAGCTAGAGTGTTTCGAAAACCACTGCACAAAAGGGTACAACCACCTTAACCAAGAGTACATGATGATAAGATTGAACAGCAGACAGGCTCTTTATTATGAGAGCAAAAACAATCCTATGCATGTTATTGCTTGCTCCCTCCAACAAATTGACCTCCTGTCATACCGCGCCTATCAGGGTACATAGCTCCAAACCGGGGTCGCTCACTCGCTGAGTAATTTCCTCCACCCATGTGATAAATATACACGTTCCTCCCCAAACTGGGCGCTGATAAATTCAACGTGTAATTATGTAAAGGACTGAAATGAAACTGAAGTCAATTTAAAATTTTTAATTTTAATTTTCGTTATCTTTCCAAGATGATTCCGTCATAAATAAATCCATTACATTATGATAATGACACTATTCTATTTAAATAAAAGCCAAAATGCAGCAATCTTTACCCTTCTTCATGAAGACGAGAAAGCTAACCTTGTAATTTTCACAACGCCTTATCGTTTGGGAGTTCAACATTCTCTCTGATTTTTGTAGCAGTCAGTAGTGTTGTCATCATCCAGGCATCATAACAGGATTATAAGAGAGCTCGCACCGCTTGCTCTCCCGCTAGGACTTACAGGAGAAGCGCCATTGCGATTCACAACAATCACGTTAGCAGGATGGTTTCAATAGTGGTTGTTGTTACATTTATCGAATTGGTAGCGAATAAAGGAACCCCTGTGATGGTTTGAGCTGCCAACCTTCCGCCGGGCAGAACAAGAAAAACTGCCCATAGGAACCGTTCGAAGTCAAGGCGTCCTTCCAGCGGGGACCAAGACAGAAAGGGGTACCAAAGCCTGCCCGACCTCAGCACAGCTAACAGCTCCTCCTTTGTTTAGGTGCATAGTGCAGAATTGCACCTCTAACCCTGTCGGGGCGGCCCAAGTTTATCGAACAGTACTCACTCTATACTGTTTTGATTTGCTCATATTATCAGCTGTGCAAGTGGAGTGAAGCCGATAACTATTCCCCATGGCCGCTGAGGAATCCTCCAGGCATGAACCGTGGAACTACGAGGTATCCGCACCCCTCTAAGCGACGGTCAGGATATCCACACTAGGCGGCCCAGACACAGTGCACCCAAAATGGGGGAAATTAAACCCACCCCTCATAAGTCTCAAAAATTGTCGTAGCGCATTTCTGACACTTCCTATGTAAACTTCATCATTTTTTAGTAATAGTATACATCAAAAAACCGACCTGGACAGCTTTTTTGGCATCTTATGTGCCATTGAAAATGCAACATCAAACGGACAGGTTTCATTAAGCTTAACACATAGACATGCAGGGGACCCACATTTTCGGATTTTGGCTGGAACGTTTCTGTTATAAGGGCTAGATGAGAACATTATATGCCATCGTTCTTTGCGTACATAGAACTTTCTTTTAAGCCCATTTGCACTTCTTCATGTTGTACCGTTTAGGCCGGTATATGTAATGCAAAAACTAGCGGGGAAAACCCAATGGGGAAACCCAAATGGGTGAAGCGCACCCATCAAAGGTCTCAAAAATTGTCGCAGCGCAATTCTGACACTTACTGTTTAAGGTGCTGGTATCGCTTTGTGTAAATTCAACCCTACAAGCTTCAATTCTTTATGAAAGTGGATGGAATTTACCAAATACATTATTTTCGTGCTAATTAACATTCTGGGACCAGTCCCGGATTTTTAGTGTAAAGATAAGAAAGTTTTGGTTTCTGCCCTTATTCTCTCAGTAAATAGTCGCTACACCGGATTAGTTGTTATAGCTGGAAAGAGGGCACCAAAATGAACATTTTTGCTTTTACAACTTTTGCGCTACCTCTTGTGGTTAAGGCAGTATAAGCCAAAAACGATTTTTGGGGTCAAAAAAAGGCCAATTTTGAAGAAATCAGTTTTTTCAAAATTATTGCCAAATCTTACAGACAATTTCGGCTTATTTATACTTAATCGATACTCCGTCCAATTGCGCATTTTATCAATACCTATTCGCTGGAGTTCGTTGCTTTAAGCTAGAGAATTCGCCGAAAAACCATTTTGGCAAAATTGGGATTATTTTGTTTTGAACATTGATTTCTCAAAAACTACCCAATAGAATCGCGTGATTTTTGGCTGAATGAAAATTCGCCCTATTGCGGAGGGACATTTTTCTTGGTTTGAGCTAAAACATCTCCAGTTGTGAGAAAACTGAATAGAAAGTTGCGGAATTTCGTGTCATCGCGCACTTGCCGGATTTTCTGGAGTACTGAGACTTGTTGAGCCAAATCCAAAAAATGTCCCTCGGCCCACATGTCCTTCATATCATGGCGCAAGAAGAAATTTTGGCCGATCCTACAGTTTTGAGAAAACGATGTTCAAAAATTTTTGGTCTATATTCAGTCTGTCAGGTGTCAGCATGTCGGAACTTTTTTGCTATTTTTTGCCGATTTCGCTAGTTTCGTAAGCTCATGTTAATGTGCAGATGATAAGCTTTAAAACGATGTATAAAGCTGTTTCCAACTCCCAAAATTGCGAAAGTTATAGCGTTTCGAAAAATCACCACAAAAGCACTGCACAAAAGGATACCAGCACCTTAAGTGCATGGGCAATTCTGGATGTTAATAGTCAATTCTGCATGTTAGACTAATAAGTTTTACCAATTATATATAAATGGAATATACCATTTTTCAAAAATAGCCCTATGCTTATGTGTTAAGCTTAATGAAACCTGTCCATTTGATGCCCCATTTTCAATGGTACATGAGATTTCATAAAAGGTGCCTAGATCGGATTTCTTGATTCATACTAACTAAAAAGAGTTGAATTTTAAGGTGCTGGTATCGCTTTGTGTAAATTCGACCCTACAAGCTTCAATTCTTTATGACAGTGGATGGAATTTACCAAATGCATTATTTTCGTGCTCTTTAACATTCTGGGTCCAGTCCCGGATTTTTAGGTGTAAAGATAAGAAAGTTTTGGTTTTTGCCCTTATTCTCTCAGTCGCTACACCGGATTGGTTGTTATAGCTGGAAAGAAGGCACCAAAATGAACATTTTTGCTTTTACAACTTTTGCGTTACCTCTTGTGGTTAAGGCAGTATAAGCCAAAAACGATTTTTGGGGTAAAAAAAGGCCATTTTTGAAGAAATCAGTTTTTTCAAAATTACTGCCAAATCTTACAGACAATTTCGGCTTATTTATACTTAATCGATACTCCGTCCAATTGCGCATTTTATCAATACCTATTCGCTGGAGTTCGTTACTTTAAGCTAGAGAATTCGCCGAAAAACCATTTTGGCAAAATTGGGATTATTTTGTTTTGAACATTGATTTCTCAAAAACTACCCAATAGAATCGCGTGATTTTTGGCTGAATGAAAATTCGCCCTATTGCGGAGGGACATTTTTCTTGGTTTGAGCTAAAACATCTCCAGTTGTGAGAAAACTGAATAGAAAGTTGCGGAATTTCGCGTCATCGCGCATTTGCCGGATTTTCTGGAGTACTGAGACTTGTTGAGCCAAATCCAAAAAAATGTCCCTCGGCCCACATGTCCTTCATATCATGGCGCAAGAAGAAATTTTGGCCGATCCTACAGTTTTGAGAAATCGATGTTCAAAAATTTTTGGTCTATATTCAGTCTGTCAGGTGTCATCATGACAAAAAATTTTCGCTATTTTTTGCGGATTTTTACTAGTTTCGTACTCTCATGAGAATCTACAGATCATAAGCTTTAAAATGATGTATAAAGCTTTTTCCAACTCACAAAATTGCGAAACTTATGGCGTTTCAAAAAATACCCACAAAAGCACTGCACAAAACGATACCAGCACCTTAAGGTGGTAGTACCACTACCGGGGTGGACTTTGAACAGATACTGTGAACTAAAAACTTAATCAATCGCTTTGAACTTTGGCATAATTGTTCTTTATTATGTTTTGCATCAGCTGAGCTGATCTACGACGCTGCGGGGATTGGCTTGCTGTCTACACAATAGGAAATGTATTAAAAGCTTTAAACTTAAATATCTCCTTCAATCTTTTATGAAATCATTTGAGATTTTCAGTGCATGGTTACTTTACATATACGCTCAGGCCGTTTTTTTAGTTTTTCGTAAAAGTGAGTTTTCCGTTTTTTAGCGTGTTTTGAAAATTTGCAAAATTTATATCTTGCTTACTATTGCGTTTTTCCAAAAACCAAGAAAAACGACTATTTACTGAGAGAATAAGGGCAAAAACCAAAACTTTCTTATCTTTACACCTAAAAATCCGGGACTGGTCCCAGAATGTTAAAGAGCACGAAAATAATGCATTTGGTAAATTCCATCCACTTTCATAAAGAATTGAAGCTTGTAGGGTCGAATTTACACAAAGCGATACCAGCACCTTAAGTATGAGGGCCTCCAGCACCGAAATGGCACTTTTACAATTTTTAGCCTAACCTTAAAACCTTTAAATTTTTCTAGCCTAACCCAGTCGGTTCATCGGTTCAAACTTTTGCTTATTTTTGGGATGCTTTAACCAAAAGTAGGTGTCATTTTCAAAATGTCAAAAAATGAGCAGGAGTGAACCAAATGAATGAAATGAACCAAATCTTTGCCCACCTAGGTAAGAAGGAGTTATAGTTAGAATAGAAAACGTTATAGTCTCTTTATAATTGCTACAATTTTATAAAAATCTGTACACAGCGGATATGCAGCTTAGCTAGCTAGGCATGAGCTTGGATTGAGGTCAAGTTGAGGTGGCACAATAAAAGCATGGGTGTAACGGAGATTTGGGTTGAGGGCATAGGTGTAAGCATAGGTGTAACGGAGATTTGGGGTGGGGGAGGCTCCCCCCCCAACATTGTCTGGGGGGGCCCCCTCTGGCGACCCCCCCCAACCCCCCCCGGACCCCCCCAACCCTCCCCCCAAAAAAATTTTTTTTCATTTTTTTATGCCAAAAATCGCATTTTCAGCCGTTTCTAATGATAAAAAACATCTAACCATAAAGTAATTTTAACATTAGACAGTGCTTTTAAACTCAAAAACTTGATTGCCAACATGTTTCCAAGTCCAAAATAAGGTCAATAATGAGTTATAAGATCCATAATACAGTTAAAAACGTGTATTTCTCATAATAATAAACAGTTTAAGCCAAAAATTTGGACAGGTTTGAAAATTTTTTTAAAATTTACCCCAAAAATAGCCCATTTTTTTACAATTTTTTTGCGCCTTCGGCGCGACTATCTCTCCCCCCCCCCCCCCCAGTTGGGGGAGGGGACGTGCTCCCCTAACAGTTTTGGGGGAGGGTTGGAAAAAGGGGTTGGGGGGGCCTACCCCCCCCCCCAACCCCCCCCCCCCCACCTTACACCTTATGGGTGTACGGTAGCCCCCCAAGCCTTTTTTTCAACCCCTCCCCCCAAAACTTTTTGGGGGGGGGCGTCCTCCCCCAACTGGGGGCGTATAGTTTCCCTGGACATTTTGGTTGGGGGGGGGGGTAGCTTCGGAATTTAGTGGTCGACCCCCGAAATGTGATGGGGAGTACCCCCCGAACCCCCTCCCCAAAATTCGGACCTCAGAAAATTCAAAAAATGGCCGAAAAATGCAAAATTTTCTGTAATTTAGCCCTTTTTCATCTAAATAAGGCTTGTATCTTAACGTTTTGGCGTTTTTGCACTAGGGCAGTTTAATTTTAGGATATCGAAAATAAAATTTTAGAAAAATTTTTCAAAAATGACCCATCTTTTCGACCAAATTTAGCTAACTTTTGGGTCCAAAAATCGTTAGGGGGGTTCGGGGGGGGGGGGGGGTAGCCAAAAGTGGGGGGAGGGATCGTCCAAAAATCTGGGAGGGGTAAATTTGGTCGAAATTTTGGGGGTATTCTCTAACCCCCCCCCTAAGAAAACTATGGGGGGGGGGGGTAGTCAACTGTTTATTATTATGAGAAATACACGTTTTTAACTGTATTATGGATCTTATGACTCAATATTGACCTTATTTTGGACTTGGAAACATGTTGGCATGTTTTTCATCATTAGAAACGGCTGAAAATATGATTTTTGGTAAAAAAACCCATATTACTTTATCATGCTCCGGAGGAGCATTTTTATTACTTGTATATCATAGGGGTCGCGGTAGCGACCCCTATAATATGAGTCAAAACGCCCCAATGACAGCCTTCAGAGGCGCTGCGCAGAGGCTGCGCAGATTCCTGCGCAGATCCTGCGCAAATTTTGTGCGCAAAAGAGAGTCCGTGTCGAGTTTAGTATAATTGGAAAATTTCATCCCCGTAGTTTTTTTCCGGTGTCTCCGTTTTACCCTCGTATGTCACCATTTTGTAGCCTCTTTCACAGAATGTAGCGAAGGGAAGACACCTATTGTGGTATATCATCAATATATATAGGTTACTGACTTTCGATATATGTGGTCGCCGCCGCGCCACAGTGCGCCGCAGCGCCACAGTGGCGCCACAAAGTCGGCTCAGAACGTCGAAATGGCCAAAAGTATGCCTGGGATTAGCTTCTTTCCAGCTCTGTGTGCAAATACAAACCAGACAAGTTATATATGGTTGATAAGGACATATATCCGGATTATGACGTTTGAAGTCGGATTTTTGATATGTTGCGCCACAGCGCCACAGTGGCCGCCAAGTTGGTGAATGTTGGGTCCGACTTTGAACTTAGTTTTTTCGCTTATTTTTCAAGATAGACTTCTCAAATCGTGCATATAAAGGTTTTTCGGGACGGAGAATCCATTCCCGCCATCAGGTTTGCTGCCCGATTCACCAAATTTGCTAAGGCTTGTTCCACTTGACCGTCTGACGGGTCCGTTCGGTACCGACTTCCGGAAACACCATAGAACTGTACAAAGCCTCTCAAAACATTGTCTATAGGGGTTTCCTGGTACGCCCAGCTCATTTCCGGTGTCCAGTGTTTTGCCGTCTAGGACCCATCTCCCCCCCTCTTCCCCCCTCCGTTTTGCCCTTGGACCACCATCTTGCTGTGCTGGTTCCACTTTGCCGTCTGGAGGGTCCGGTCGGTACCGACTTCCGGGAACACCATATACAACTGTACATAGCCTCTCAAAACATTGTCTATAGGGGTTTTCAGGTACGCCCAGCTCATTTCCGGTGTCCGTTTTGCCGTTGGACCCACCCATCTTGCTGTGCTGGTTCCACTTTGGCCATATGGAGGGTCAGGTCGGTGGGAGGTCATGTGGTCAAAAATGAAAATTTTCAAAAGTGGTCAAATTTGGTACCAAATGAAAGCCCTCAGCGAGCTGAGCAACATTTGTCATAGAACTGCATGCTCAAAGTGGCTGTAGAGTGCTGTGGTGGAGTGGGGTGGGGACTTAGGCGATTTTCGGTCAAAAATGAAATTTTTCAAAACTGGTCAAATTTGGTACCAAATGAAAGCCCTCAGCGAGCTGAGCAACTTTTGTCATAGAACTACGTGCTCAAAGTGGCTGTAGAGTACTGTGGTGGGGTGGGGTGGGGACTTAAGCGATTTTCGGTCAAAAATGAAATTTTTCAGAAGTGGTCAAATTTGGTACCAAATGAAAGCCCTAAGCGAGCTGAGCAACAGTCATAGAACTGCATAAAAGGGGGACTGGCGATTTTGGGTCGAAAATCAAAAGTGGCTGTAGAGTGCTGTGTGGTGGGAGTGCTGGGTTGGGGACTTAGGCGATTTTCGGTCAAAAATGAAATTTTTCAAAAGTGGTCAAATTTGGTACCAAATGAAAGCCCTAAGCGAGCTGAGCAACTTTTCTCATAAAAGTGCATGCTCAACGTGGCTGTAGAGTGCTCTGCTGGGGTAGGGGTGGGGGGAAAACTAAGCTTTTATCATAGACAAACTTACCCTAACTTGCTGTATAGCGGTCTGGTGTGAAGGGTGTCAGGGTCGGAGCCAGTTTGCCATAGAGCCACACACGTGAGTCTGAGTATTTAATGCATATATATATATATAATGCTTAATGATTCTTTAACGCTGTTATGTCAACGACATGTAAAAAGTGGATAAACAAGAAATAAAAATGCTCCTAAAGAGCAAAGAAAGGAATATGAGTCAACATGGAACATGTAAAATGCTAAATATTGTCGGTTGTAAATTAAGAATAAGACAAGCATGTAAAATGCTAATATGAGTCTGGTGAGGTTGGAAAGTGCAGAAGACAAGTTTGTACACGCACCAATATGAGTGCATGCCAAATAGACTCATATTGGCATGCCTTAAAAAACAATAATGCATGCGTCCATTGCGGAATTCTGACGGATATATTTCCACGCAGGAGTTAAGACGAATAAGTAGCGTTATTGACGTCACATGGATATCCCAACCATGGTCAACATTGTCAACTTTTCTCATTAGGAAACTGTTAAACTGCTGTTAGTCAACAATGCGCCGACGGACGGATATATATAACATTTTTAATAAGCGTTTGTATAACTCATGTATTCAGAGACTCAAAGTTAAATCTGATGTTAACTATCGTGACATATATACGTGCGTAACCTGTGTAGAATCCTGTCATCCACCCTAAAACTACCTGTCTCGTCTTGCTGACATTACGTGAGTGATATATAACCGAAATTCGCAACCACTTGCCTTCAGAATACTAAATAATGCCAATATGAGTCTATTTGGCATGCACTCATATTGGTGCGTGTACAAACTTGTCTTCTGCACTTTCCAACCTCACCAGACTCATATTAGCATTTTACATGCTTGTCTTATTCTTAATTTACAACCGACAATATTTAGCATTTTACATGTTCCATGTTGACTCATATTCCTTTCTTTGCTCTTTAGGAGTATTTTTATTTCTTGTAACAATATGTGCGAAATAAATTTATCAACTCAGCACCTGAAAACTGCTGGTCTCACTTGGGATTCATATCCACGACTTCCAGATCAGTACCCCGATGCTCTGCCGACTGAGCTACCGAGGTTACAGTTACATCAGACTACAGTTTGCGCTTTAATAAATCCATGTATTTTATATGTTTAAAAGTTGGTCAAATGTTAATAGGAATGCTCGAAAACTTGAGATTTGATTTACGAATGGCTAAACTATTTATGTGGTCATTTGCCGGTCAGAGCAGAGCTTTGTTCGACGATGGTAGTCATACCAGTAGTGTGCTCATTTGCAGTGTTATATAAGAGCAATAAGAGCAACCGTGAGCCATTAGGCTTCCCTTTTTGTACTGCGTAACAGTGCTCCGACCTGCGTGTTCTCCCCTCTGTTAAGGTTTACCGTGCTATCCATCTTTAACTTAGGAGCGCCGGGGGAATTGAAAATGCAAAATGTTTTTATTTGGTGACCCGAGACCTGTTTTGATAATCCTCTCAAGAGGAATCTGTTTTTAAGATACATTGAAAGTACCGTAATCCTTGGAAAATCTCTCCTTCGTCCATCGGAGGACCTACATCTGCAATTCGACTGGGTATTTGTGACCGCGCCTCCCAAAGAAGATATGTTCTGTCTACCCCGTCCTGTGTTTTTTTCGTAGAAACTTTTTGCGAACTTTTACGCAGTCCTCCAAAATTTTTTGCGGAATTTCGCAAAACATTGCGAAATTCTTATTTTTTAGTTTTTTAAAGATAACTAATGAATTTTAGTAATTTGGGTGTATTTAAACACATTTTTAACAGTTAACCAAGAAAAACTATTTTTCTAAAGCCGAAGCATGTGCATATAAGTATAAATAAATAAGTATACATAAAAATGTGAAGAGACACGCGGGTGTCTGGGGCGGAGCCCCCAGAAGCTGAAAAAATTTTGTAAACCAAAGGAAAATTCTTAGTGGAAATTCTCAAAAGTTTAGTTTCGGCAGGCAGTAAAATCCTAAAATATAAGCAAACTGCTAAAAGGCAAAAATTGTTTAAAAATATGCTTTGGCAAATTTTTCATCGCGAAAAGAACTTCTTTTTCTTTGCATAGCTGTCACTATACATTCTAACTCGGCTAGGATTAAAAGGTGTCTACGCATAGAAATACGCGCCGAAGGCGCGAAATTTTTTTGAAAATTTGCTTCAATAAGTATGTGAAATACGTTTAATTTTCATCTGAGACAACTGAAAATTTCTACTCAAGGATAAAAATTTTTGCGGAACTTTACGCAGAGCTCCGAAAAAAGTTGCGGAATTTTAAAAAAAAGTGCGGATTTTCGCAGTTTTTTTTCGCAAAAAACACAGACCCCGTTCCGAGCAAGGGAAATATTCAGGTATTTTGGTTGGAGCACACTTACGTAATGCTATGAAAAATCCCACTTAGTGGCTCACTCTTCTTCTTTCTAACTATGTACTAATTACTAAAAAATTAATTTTTAATTTTTTATTAGCAGTATGAACTCTGAGTCATAATCTTTTCTGAAACAATGATTTTGATTATACGATGAGTGGTACTCTGTGGTCATGGTATCCAGGCAGATATACGGTTCTAACTACCTGTGTTGATTGACCTCTAGCAAACTGAATATGTCCATGCTTTGCATAAATTTTTAGCACTGCAAATTTGTGGAGAGCAAGGCCTGTGGGATGTTCAGCTTTATACGAAGCTTCCTTCTATTTGTGATTTCATGTCCAGTCCGGCGGTTCAGACTTGGTTCGCCAACGGTTGTCCGAACGAAGGCGTCCCCGACTTGACTGGTGTCTCCGGACTCCAGTCTCTATTGGAAGCCTTCGTCACCCATCCTTCTCTTTCAGTTATTTTTGTAAGCAGCTATTTTTTTGTAAAGTTGTTGAGATTTAATTAATGGTCGCAGTCTGTCTCTAACATTTCCCATACATTGTTTCGAATAGGATGCTTTTGTTTTCTGTGGGCAGAATGTAAGCAGGAACCCGAAAAAGAAGCAGTAGTTTTTTTGGCCTTTGATCTCCACTTCAACCTCACCTCCGAAATTCGACTAGTCCTCATTATATAGTTTGGTTTGGAGCTCAGAAATGATGCTGCTATCAATAGCTTAATCGAGGATGCCTTCGTGATGTAAACACTAATAAATAATTAATAATGGTGAAATAATAAATTAATTCTTATCAAGATACTTAATATAAAAGCTGAACCTATTGAAAAACTGGACAATGTTAAGCTTATTGACAAATGATGCATAAACCGTTTAGTCAATTTTTACTTTAGCTTAGTTCCCGTTTTATCTTTATCACGTTTTAGAGTGGTACTTCATCCCCGGATGAAAAGGTGAAGGAATCTGTGATTTGTCAGCGAAGCAAACTATACGAGTATTCTTATCGAAATGTTAGTTTTTGTTGTATGCCAATTGAACAGTTTATTGCTCCTTTAATGCCAGAGTTATTAGGTTTTCGTCTTAAAAGTCGTTGATTCCGCAATAGAGGTCTTTTCCAATGTAGAGATCTTTTTATTATATACTTCTTCGTATGTACTTCTTTTCATTGTATATACACTACTTCTGATTCTGTCTGGTTCCATTTCATTTTAAAACTTTGAATCCATCAAGACTTAAACCGTACTTTTTGCACGGTTTCAGCTGCCTCACTGGGTGGACCTTTGGCACTGGACCTGCCTACTGTAGTTTCTCTATTTTTCTATTTTAGGGTTGCGTTCAAGTATGGACTGATGGATGTGTGTTGAGCGACGGACATGGGAACAGGGTTGGTGGGATTGGCGTCTACTTTGGCCCCAGTCATCCTCATAACATCAGCGAAGAAATAATTTCGCCACAGATCTCCTGTTTCAACGTCGAAGCACAGGCTGCCGCCCGAGGTATGGCACCTCTATAATGTTTATCTGTTTTACTCTTTATGCTCTGTCTATCAAGAGAAGATTTGCAGCGCAAGCCGCTAGTGTATGTAACTTTGGCTGCAAAACCTCCAAAACATTACGCTGGTTGCTCGACAGTGCTCTGGAAAAACCAAAATTAATGCTTCTGTAACCAGTTGCGTGCTATACAACTGGTCTGAAATAGCTAAATGGGAGAGGGCTATGTAGACTCCTAGCGTCTTACTGCGGTTATGAAGGGTTTACTTAGCAGACGTTGCTCGGACTTAAGATAAAGTAATACTACCTACTATACTCGCCTAGACACAGCTCAACCCTACTCAACACAAGTTATGTTAAATGAACAGTTGAGAACGACGTTTAGTACTATGTATATTTTAATGGTATAAGTCATGAAATAACAAACTCACTATTGTAAACAACAAGCAGAGACAACAAAATAGGTGACAGCAGACTTTCAGACAGCAGACTTTCGACAGGCTGATGCTCAGCTCGAACACACACACTCAAAGATGCACGGTGATAGGAACAGGCTTAGTAGTTTCAGAGGAGACGGACTACGGACTAAGGAAGCGAGAGAGAGACAACCGGCAGATAGACAGACTGGCCCCGAAAGGCAAAACGTTACGTCTTAAATACTTATCGCTGATGCCCAGAATTTTAGAAAACACAGGTGTCATTTTACATAATTGTGTCAGATTGCACCATAGGTGAATGTTATTGCAAACCAGATTCCTAGCCCAGATATATATCCTCACATCACGCCATCACACAATTAAAGAAGAGGGAGGAATTTTAACACACACATTTATATCTCAACGTAGGTAATTAACACGTGGAGAGGGGGAATGTTAACACACACATATACACATCTACGCCGGTAATTACAAACACGGTTACATTACTCCCCCAATTAAGTTGAGCTCCTGCGAAAAGAAAACATAAGGAAGACACTCACCGATAAGTAGAGACAAGTGATGATAAGAATAAGGAAATAAATGGAGAGTAAATAAGGCTATTTACACTATGTACAAAAAACAGTTTATGCTTAGGTGGACTGGAGGGCAACTCACTGGGAGTTGTCCGGCGGCTGCGGCTGGTACAGACCCAACCGAAGGGACCTTCCCCTGGAAGCCCGAGACCGCCGCCCCGTAATGTGCCGCCAATACGGGCAGTAAGTAAACGATCGGTGAGTGAGATACCCATTGCTATTCCCTTCTCCCCTACAAACAGAGTGATACTGACAAATACGAGGGAGCCGATAACCTCTGCGGGGCAAAGGCCTGGAGGGTCCCGCAAATTCCTGCCGAGGAGGGGCCGACGAGAACGGAACAAAGGCCGACGGCCCACCGAAACTACCCACGTTACTCACCAGGGGAACCGCCCAGACCCCATGGAAGGTCATTGCCGCCGCCTGTGCTCCCAAATTGAAATAATCCTGGGGCTGTAGAGCTTCTGGGAGCGGGTTCTGTGGAAGTTGGAATCCCTCCGAACCAGGCTCCCCATGGGTATCTATGACCTGCCCAGGTGCGCTAGCTAACAATCCGGGTGCCGAATTACTCCGGGGAGGGAGGTCAACGTTTTGGTGCCAAGCAGAATACACACGAGAAGGAGAGGCCTGTTTGGAGCGCAGCTTAGCAGCCTATTCAGATCGAGTATAAAAATGAAAATGAAGAAAATTTTGGTACTAACTTACTGTAGCGGGGCGGCTTTGTTTTGAAGGGCCTAAAAGCCTTGTACGTGCCATTGTACCATCTACAAAAACAATGTGTGAAATTGAAAAATTTCATCAAGATATTTCGCAAAAACTAGTGATGTGCAACATTTAATGGGATAACAGGAAAAAAGCGTTACTCAAAAAATAAAACCAGTTTCTGCAGGTGCGCCAGAGGCACTGTATGGGTGAATCAGGAGGGGTAATGAAGGCGTTATGAAATGTATCTAATTCAGCCCCCCACGTAGAATGCCTGCAAGTGGCCAGTGCAAACCAGTTTTTAACAAACATCTGGCGGTGCAAGAGGATCGTTATTATAAAATCAGATAGTGAGAACGTTTTGGTCATTTGAGAAACATTTATGATGGAGGATTGGAGGCGTTCAGATGAGACAGGCTGGGGTGTCAAATAGTAGCGTTTTATGCTAGACTAATTAAAAGATCTCGCAAGATTCGCTACTGTAGACACCCCAAACTGATTCGACGTCTTATCATTTAGTAACCCTCTGCTGTTAGTTATATATTTGAATTGGAATCCCTGGCAGTTTTGTCGTCTACGTTACTAAACGTTACGTCCCGTAAACCTAGGCCCTTATTGGCGCTTTTGTTTCGCCGCCAGACTCCGGACGCCAACCCGTAGCCCATCTTACCAGATTGTAAGCGATCTCTGGCAAGATCGCTACGGGGTAGCGCCCATGTCTTTTACCGATTACCTGAGCCGACTTATGCTATTAACACAGTTATTACATATATCCGCTATTTATGTACCGCCTTTACATCCTGACTGTATAGACATTTTCATTTACGGGACGTACAGACGTACTACCATGGGTATGTTGTTAACATTTTGATTTTAAAGCTAACCGACAAGCCAAGCAGATAGATTAAGACTAAGGTAAAAACATAACTATAACAGTGGTGAGAGCGCGCTTTCATGGCCAGACTATACAAAAGGGTACGTACTGATTTCTAAAAGGCCTGTTTTTGCAATCATTCTATGTGGATGTATATATGTGCTTACTGTTTTACAGATGTACGTACGTACTCAGTAGGCAAATGAATCCAAAACAAAAGACATCTAGACGGTAGGGTGGGTGCAGACAGACGTTTAGACACCAGGGAAGAAAAGTTATGGGATATGCATCTACGTATGAAGCCAAAAACTCAATATCAGTATAGTCAGGAGCACATTCAATCAAGGTCTTCCGGGCTGCTACGTCACGCACAAACGCAAAAACTGCACTACATATATTGAAAACAAATTAACGAAAAGCACACTATAGAGTTCAAGATACACGACAAAACTTAGGTAAGAGTTCAAAATAAGATACGTGACAATAATATAATGATATGCAAGCATTATAAGCAAAGCAAATATTATTTTTTCTTCCTTTTTTTTCGCCACAGTTTGTGAATGAAGCCGCCAAATTGCATTTCCACGACCGCCGTTCTCAGTCATCCGACTCCGAATCGTCGCAAGGTACCAATGGCGTCAGCGATGAGCTCAAATCGATTCGTTGCAGCGGTAGATCCCAAGAGAAATAAGACATGCAATTCGGCAGGGAGCTGCGCAGGATCGACTGATAGCGCTCCGCCCGGCGAGCACGAGAATGATGACGCCACTGACACCAGAACAGGACTGTCAGCACCAACGCTCGAGGGTGATCGGAAAGTAGGAAGGACCGCAATGGGGTGCCACTCAAGCAATACAAGATGCTTTGGCCCGGCAACTTGTAAATTGAGAAGGGAGAGCGGAGAGAATTAAAGATTTCTACCCAGATATTACGCGATTCCGCCACCATGAATGTGCGCACGTCTAGCTCTGTTATGTCTAGCTCATAGGATCGGAGATTCATCGGATGACGTGACTCTTGGGAAGAGGGGCGTTGGGCAAATACAGTAATCTCGGAAACGGGTTTGGCAGTCACGTCTGCGCCCCTGATATAGGCCTCCGTGAACTCCGACAGTAGGGTAGGGGAGGGGTCAAAAGCTACGTAGAATGGTGCGGTGGGGGCGTATTGAGAATTCTGGATTAGCCTTTGGTCACTGGCGGAAAGGTAAGGGATCTCCACTTCATTCACGAAATAATTGGCAGCCATATATATACTTAAACAACACAAGGATAAATAAAATTAAATAAAATACGGTTAAATGCGGTTAAATATTTGTATGTATACGGCGATAACGTAATATATTCAGGTTAATGTCTTAGGCATCTCGGCTTCTACCGAAGTTAAAATCCGAGAGCTAGGCCCTAACTCAATGAAAGGGTAATTCCGAACGGGTATTCCAAGTCGCCACAGTCTGGGCCACGCGACGACTAAGATAGTCCATCATATTTCGTACCAGAGGGCTTTCCGGGCCATTATTGACCAGTGCGCAATATCGACGCTCACAGGACCCCGTGAAGTCCCTGATCCACCACTCGGGTGGACGTCTATCTGGCCCTGGATGCTGTTTAATCTCCCGTTCGAGTCTCGCTATGTCACCTAAGACTTCGGTTTTCCACTGTACTGACAGCTTAGGGTGAAGGAACCGTGGTTCTCTACTAGGGCCTCCTGCTAAGTCAAACAAACTGGGTAAGGCTCGAGATTCGCACTTCTTTTTACGTTTTCTGCCAGCGACAGAGGGCTTTTTCAACTTAAATCGAGCAATTTCCGGACTAGTCACGCTCAGGGTGTCCGAGGACTCATCGTTCTCCGTAGAACTGTCGGAGGAACATGTCTTCGATATCTCTACTCGCTTCTGAGCAACTTTACTGGTAGAGGAACATCCTGCCTTCGAGACAGGCTGTTTCTGCGACCGCAGCGCTAAGTACTTCTTCAAAGCGGAGGCTCTCGTCGATGTCAAATTTTTTACGCTCTCTTCTTCAGCAAACACTACTCCTTTCGCTTTAGCCAACCGAGCTTTGGCCGTTCGAAAGGCACGGTCAGCGTCACAATAGGCAGCCCAGGCTGTCTGGACATCCGACGACATTAGTGCGGTGCTACAGCTAAAACACGAAATTTAATTTGACCAAACCAAAATAATACGGTTGCCCTAACTATCCTACATATTCCAACTTCTTTTTTTTTGGCATTTCTTTGTTTTCGGCGTCAGACGGGGCGCTGTGACAGCATACCCCCAGCTGAGCATTCCCGAGACTGGACCGGGTAGTCTCACAGGAATGACTTCCTGACTTCGATTGTCACGAGGACACTACTTCTCTCAGAATTAGTTTCACTAATTCGAAAACAAAAACAGCAGGCGATTCAATCGACAGGGAATAAACACCCCCTCTACGAACTGATCCATAGATGTAATTACTAGACCTAACGTCTCATTACCACAACAATACTGCACATACGTTATGCACTATACAGAACCAGGTACGAATAATTTTGGTTCCGGGGTGATAAGGAGTTACAAGATATATAATAACCAAACGTATATAGGTATACAGCAATTTTTTTACAGCAATGGCGCATTTTTGTTTTCTCGTTTTTTTTTCAGACTATATATATTATATATACACATTAAAGTAGATAGCTAATAAAGTTGACGAAACTCAAGGTTGCACTTCCTCCATCTCTTTTGCTCTCTTGAAAGACAGAAACTTCTGAACTACCCTAGGAGTACCTCCCACGGGCTGCACTGTCTCTTGATGCTGGGAAGGGGACACTTCAGACAAACACAACTCAAGTTCAGGGGCGTTAACCACGGGTCGGGGAGAAAAACTAAAACCTGCTAGCCCGCCTCTACTAAGCACGGGGACCATAATACCAACAATTAGAACAAACAATGCCACCTCACCAGCCAGCAATCCGTAGAACCACCACTCATGGTTCTCGTTGGTAGCCTTAATTGCATCAACGGCTGTGCGAGTAGCCTTCTGTAGTAGTTCCTGTCTCGAACGAGCAGACCGCTGTCGTTCACGAACAATGGACATAAGGTCATCATATTTTGCCAAAATGCTTTCGCCTACGTAAGCAAACTTAAGATCACTACTAAAATTAGCTAGACTGGGCTCTCTTGGGGATAAAGATTCAGGTTCCTCCGAAATTTCAATTTTCATTTCAGCAAAATCTAGGTGAAGCGGCAGGGGGTTATATGCTGGTGCGATTTTCAGAGAGTCCAAGAAAAATGGCGGGCAGTTCACAGCTCGCCGAGGAGTAGCTAGACCATGAGCTATCAACTGGCAACCACAAGGCAATTTTACTAGACTGTGAGGAGGCACGCTATTAGTCGTCCCGAAGGAGCTATGCTGATCATTAGCGCATTCTACTCGCACTTCGGCGGAAGAGTAGGCTACAAACCACAACGCATCACCAAGGTCAACAAATCTAGGAGGGCTGGGGATGCTGGTAGCCTTAAAATTACAGCGTTTCTTAATAGCGGCGACCTCCTCATACGTAAACAGCGCAAACTCACAAGACGGCTCATCTGAGGCCATGTGCGAGAACTGTTTCCTACATCGCTTAAGGTGATAACCGGAACATGTCTGTAAATCAGCCTCAGACAGTAAAAGGTAACGATTATGACGGCTGTTAACAGCTACAAAATCGTACTGGGGCTGGACACTAAGAGTAAAAGCGGAAGTATTTGTGGCCATCTCCTTTACCTCCAGTTGCCACAACTGGAAGATCGTATCCGTCTGGGAAACGGGGAGCTTCGTTTTTAACACAATTCTGTCAGTGCCATAGTAGGCGGCAGCGACAAGTGGTATAGTGTAGTACGTACTCACTTGAGCTGGACTGAAGGTCAAACTGCGGCCGGTCTCCTGTAGTTTAGCCTGCACTCCTGCCAGAGACCGACGCAGAGCTGCGACGGGTACTAGCTCTGCTGGCAGATACCCCGATTGTATTCCAAACAAGCTATGCATTAAACGCTTAGCTGATTCTAGCGCTTCATTCCAGTGAACAACACTAGTAGTCCACTTAACCACGTACATTAACAGATCGCTGTGGAGATCACTAATTCTGCCGAGATCGCGAACTAACTGATCCTCATGTTCAGATATGTTAAGTACTTCACCATACAATGACGTAAGCGATCTTACTCCGTGTCCTAGAATGCCTAATCGTGAATTAGTGTTGCTCAAACTGTCCCGAGATACTTTGGCGAGTGATAATATCCGATTATTCGAAGCGTCTACTTGGAGGCTGAGTTCTCGTTCTTCTGCTTCCATTGCATGCAACGCGCGACGGACGGATTCAACATCCGCCCCGCCCTCATTGCAGCCACCGAAGAGAGACTCGACGAAGCACACTAACCCATGGAACAGACTACGAGTACCACGGTTGCCGTCGACGGCGGAACTGTTTCCCACGATCAGAGCCAAATCTGCTTTTAGTGCGTCCACTTCTATTTTTGCTGCCGAATATACTTCGTTCAATGAATGGTTTAGCGATATGGCTCCTACACATAATTTAAACTCTAGGTGCTTAATCCACGACTCATTATTCTGAGGGTGGTGAAGTGGACAATCAGGTGGGAGTGGGGGCGGTTGTAGCGAATAGTTTAAGGGGATAATAAGGTGGTGGTCCACAAAACCATGACTGTTATCCAACAGACCGATGCTTCGAAAAACTGCGGAAAAGTAAGGGTGAATTCGTATGCCCTTTCTTTCTAACGATGGTCTCATTAAAACCAGATCAAGTTCCTCCAATGTGTTGCCTACCGCTATTCCTTGTCTCAGGAGAGCCAGTAGCAGAAGCGTGACACAAAGCAGGAAACTAACGAGAGGATTTCCTCCAATAGTAACCAATGGCATTTTTGGCTGGTCCGCGTGCCCCCCTCCGGAATCGATTGGACCTATATCATCCGTTGTCAGACTAACCAATGGATCGTCAGATTGCAGTGCTGGGTCTCCCAGTATGTAATGGTAATCAGTCGGCCTGTAACTTTCCGCTTCCTTAAGAGCTCTGGCGACTCCACGAGTTAATTTCTTGCCTTCTATCTGCTGCTTGTATGCCTCGAAGTCGCGGCAGTTGCCACGTTCAACATAAGCATAGTCTTTGCCCCCAAAGAACTGTACAAGGATCCAATCTCCTTGTCGTTTGGGTATGCTTAATTCTATTTCACTCTCAAGAGCAATTCGTGCAGGCCAGAAAGGATAACCCTTCATCTTGGCCCAAATGACGTGGTTAAGCGGCCATTCCTCGACTGGGCATTCAATTGTCCCTTGAGGGGTTTCTTTCAACGGGAGGCTTTCTCCTACCGCAAGCTCCTTATCTTCTGGATTGTCCGAAGGACCTTGATTATCTTCAACCATCTCTTGCTCAGGGGTATCGGTCTCACCAATACCTTCCACCTGGGAGGGCCTTTTACCTATGTCGTAGCAGATTTTCAGGCGGTTTACATGGACCCGTTTATCGTTTTTCGAGCTACCAGAACATCTACGAATGATAGCCGTTTCATTCGACGGTCGGTCGATTATACGAAACGGTCCGTGCCATAAGTGGCTCAGCTTAGACACCTTTCCTTTTCCGACAACGGGCACATACAGCCACACTCGCTGTCCTGGTTGAAACTGGTCCTCTTTAGCATTGCGGTCATAGTAAGTTTTTTGTTTACATCTCGCAGCATCCAGGTTATGCCTAACGAGTGCATGGGCTGCTTCGAGCCTACTGACCATCACCCGTCTATAGTCCTCAGGGTCGACATCCCGGACCCCCTCCCTCAAATCAGCTTCACTGGGAAGGGAATGATCCCGCCCATACACAAGGAAAAAGGAGTCTCTAGAGTGCTATCTTGGATAGCAGTCCTGTAACTAAGCAGAATATAGGGCAGATACACGTCCCAATCTTTCTGCGAGGAACTTACATACGCACTAAGAGCAACGACCAGGCTCTTGTTTAGACGCTCGCAGTTACCGTTTGTCTCAGGTCGATAACCGCTCGTGTTCAGTTTACGAACGTTTAGTAACTTACAGGTCTCTATGACTAATTCACTCAAAAAGGACTTGGCTCTGTCCGACAACAGGGCTCGGGGCGCTCCATGTCTGCAAACGATTTGCTCTACAAAAACCCTAGCGATAGTATCTGCTCGGGTATTCACAATAGCAAATGCCTCAGGCCATTTAGTGAACAAACGGGAAAACACCACTATGTGCTTGTTTCCTCGCTCCGTGGTAGGTAAAGGACCGACGCAATCAACACTGAGAACTTCGAACGGTTCAGTGACCACGATAGGTTTCAAAGGCACTCGCGTGCTAAGCTTGGGAGACTTTTTCGTGGCGCAGTCCACGCAGCTTTTACACCACTCCCTAACGTCTGCATACATGGATTCCCAGTAGAAGCGACGACGGATACGGTCGAACGTCTTCGCTATTCCCATATGACCCGAAAACAAATGGTCGTGGTATAATTCTAATACTTCTGGGACCAGCTCCAGCGGCACTACAAGCTGGGGCCAAGTATGACCTCGTCGTCTACCCTCATAGTCGCACCAAACATGGTATAGTGCGCCATTCTCGAGAAAAAATACCGGCCCCTGGAGGGTCACCTTACGGGCCAGGGAATCTACTTCAGGTAGGTTTCCAGTCGTTAAGTACTCAATAAATGCTCGAGAGAATTCGTCAGTGGGCTGCAGCTCACGGATTCTGCTCGCCAAGGAAGGCAACAGTTCAGCCTGCTCCGGCATGGTCAGAGCGTTACAGTCCGGTACAGGCAACCTGCTCAGGGCGTCAGCTGCCTTATTAATCTTTCCAGGACGATACTGCACAGTGAAGGTGTATTCCTGCGTTTCGATGGACCAACGTGCCAATCGAGGCGAGGTATCTTTTACGCTCGCTAACCATCTCAATGGTGCGTGATCGGTGAAGATAAGAAACTCACGACCGTAAAGATACGCCCTGAAATACTTTAGTGCCCACACTATTGCGAGCATTTCCCTTTCTATGGTAGAGTACTTTGCCTCAGCTTTGCTTAGCCCACGAGAGGCATATGCGATCACTACTTCTTTCCGCTCTTTGTCCTGTCCCAGAACAGCACCCAAACCAAAGTTTGAGGCGTCCGTGGACAATGTGAAAAGTTCGGAAAAATCTGGGTAAGCTAAAATAGGAGCGGAGACTAATTTCTGTTTAAGTGAATCAAAAGCAAGCTGACAGTTCACTGACCATTTAAATTCACGTGATTTCTGGGACAACTCGTTCAGCGGCTTAGCGATTGACGCAAAGTTCTCAACAAACCGACGGTAATAGGATGCAAGCCCAACAAAACTTCTGACTTCAGTCACAGTCTTGGGGATTGGATAATTCTCAACCGATGCTATCTTTGCAGGATCTACCCTCACTCCTTCGGTCGTGATCACATAGCCGACGTAAGGGACGGAGTCTCGACCGAAAATGCATTTTCGCAGCTTGAGCTTCAGGTTCCCGTGGCGGAAGCGCTCAAACACTGCTCTAAGACCGTCAAGGTGTGACTGAAAATCAGGCGAGTGCACCAAAATATCGTCGATATAAACGATGCACAATTCGTCTAGAATGCCAGCAAGAAGCAACTCCATCGTACACTGAAACGTGCTCGGAGCGTTCTTCAACCCAAATGGCATTCGAGTGTACTCATAGGTACCTAAGCTGGTGCAGAATGCCGTCTTCTGCCGATCGTCTTCAGCGACACTAATCTGGTGATAGCCTGATGCTAAGTCCATGGTAGAGAAGTAGCGAGCTTTTCCGAGCTTGTCCAGGGTTTCATCTATACGAGGAAGGGGATAAAAATCCCCGTGAGTTAGCGAGTTCAGTCTCCTGTAGTCGACACAAAGACGTAGGCTTCCGTCTTTCTTCTTGACTAACAGGATTGGACTTGCCCACGGACTGGCAGATAGTCGTATCAAACCCTTTGACTCCATCTCAGTCAACTGCCTACGGACCTCAGTCTTCTGACTTTCAGGAAGTCGATATGGTTTCAGTCGTACAGGTGTTGCATCCCCCGTGTTGATGGTGTGCTCAACAAGACTGCAACACCCCAGATCCATATCATGCTTAGCAAATACGTCCTGGTACGTCACTAAAAGTTTTCGGAGTTCATCTGTCTCAGTGTCAGAGAGTGATGCCTGCGACAAATCCAACTCAGCTAAGAACTGAGCATCCTCAGGTTCGGTATCGGTGACGCAACGTACCACTAGGTCTGCTGGTCCGCACCTTGTAAGTCTACCTAACGTCAAATTACTGGGAAGTTCAATGGTTTCTTCTCCCGTATTCACGACACGCACCGGGATAGATTGGGTACGCACATATGCTATGACGGGCACCGTTCCCAAGCCATATCTTTCACCCAACTGCTCGTGGGGCTCAAATATGACCAGGGTGTCATCCTGTCCCCCTTCCACAGTTGCTGCAAAAACAAATTCGCCCCTAGGGGGGACGCTCAAAGTTTCAGCGACCGCAGCCCTAGCGCAAGACTGTGTGGTTGGAAGGGGTTGCTCGGGGAACATCTGAAGTTCTTCGCTACAGGCAAGCACGCCCTGCCTAAAGTCCATGCTGGCGCCCAAGGCAGCTAATGCATTTGTGCCTAGAATAACGTCAAAAGGAAGTGACGGCGTCACGTAGGCAACTACGTCTATCTCGTCAGTCCCCAGCCGCACCTTGACCGTGCACTGGCCTTGAGGTGTCAACGAGTGGCCCGACAAGGACGTAGGCGGACGCCCAGAGAAAGGCTCAATATCCGGGGGAGCATAGTATTTGTCAACCAAGGTTACATTACTGCCTGTGTCTACCAGCATTTCTACCGGCATACCGGCAACCCAACCATAGACAATGGGCGTTCCGCCCTTCTCCATGAGCGCACAGATGTTGGCCAGAGCGGCACATGGCCTCAACGATGTCTCATCTATAGGAGCCGGGAAATCATGTAGGATCACCCTACACGACGAATCTTCGTTAACATTTCTGCCAGTCAAACACCGTTCTATCAGCCTTTGATTCTGGCGACGCAGGTGTTCGTTTTCACACTGCAAATTGTTACTATCAGAATCTGAGATGGTTCGCACACTGGTTTCCGCTGAACCAAGATTACGTCGTTCATTGTTAGAAGCCCTAAACTCAAATCGAGTTGGTGTCGGGTTGGGTCGTGGAGGCGCACGGTTAGATTCGATGAATTGTGGGCAGCGAGCAGCAATATGTCCAGGGCGGGAGCACCTGTTACAAATAGGACGCCCATCAGCAGTCCGGCGATTCCGTTCAGCGGATCCTAAAAATCCGTGAGAGTCTGACCGAGAATTTCTTTGTGGGAATCGGTGTTGAGATTGCATGGCTTTGACAGCTTCAAGTAGCTGTCGGCTTTGTTCCCTAGACAGGTCTTGTTGTTCCTTCATCAATTTCATCTGTTCCCTCAACTGTTCCGTCAGTTCCCTTACTGCAAATGGTTCCCTACTGCCACCTCCTTCTCTACTTCGATCAGGGCTACTTGGGTAGTCCCTAAAGGATACGGCTCTAACAGAGCCGGAGGACGACTGCTTCTCCAGCTCCTCGTATCCTTCCTGTTCTTTGGCGCGAGCAACTGCATCCTCGAAACTAGAAGGCCGGGAACCCACTATGAATCTTCGGATGGAAGATCTCAAACCATTCAGAAAAATTTCACGCATTAGCTTGTCACGTGAACTTCCCTTGAGGGAGTCATCATATGCCTTCCTAGCCAGTTTTTGAATCGCCCTGGCGAACTCTTCTACGCTCTCAGTAGGTTTTTGCACTCGACGATGTAATTCGGAACTATGCACGCTCGTCGACTTTCCTGATAAAATTTCCTTAAGGGCCGGAACTACACTGGACCATGAGCCCTGAACACCGGCAGGCAAGGCAGTCCAGAGGTCTGCAGCGTAGCCCTGAAGGTAACCAGGGAGCATAGTTGCCTTCAAAGAGTCTGACCACTGATTTACAAGAGCCACCCTATCAAAGTAGCTAATAAAATCTTCAAAGTCATCTGAAATTTCGCCTTTAAAGATGGGTATTAGCTTGGGATCAATAAGATTTTGATCCCTTACGGCTTTAGCATCTGGTGCTGGACCGTCAGGCATTGCTCCCTTCAACTGGTACAAACTTTTGTTCCACGACTCTCCAAGTAGGGGATCGTGAAAAAAATACTCTTCCGGAGGGTCAGTAAAGTCACTACTCAGGGTACGGCTCCTAACAACGGATCCGTCTGGTGACGATGTGGTGGCAGTTTCTTCAGAAGAGCTAAGGGGGGAACTCTGAGATCGAGGTTTCACGTTGACGGTGCCTACGGGTTAAGTCGAGAAAAGGTCCAGGCAGCCGGTTTCGGCACCAATGTAACCAGTTGCGTGCTATACAACTGGTCTGAAATAGCTAAATGGGAGAGGGCTATGTAGACTCCTAGCGTCTTACTGCGGTTATGAAGGGTTTACTTAGCAGACGTTGCTCGGACTTAAGATAAAGTAATACTACCTACTATACTCGCCTAGACACAGCTCAACCCTACTCAACACAAGTTATGTTAAATGAACAGTTGAGAACGACGTTTAGTACTATGTATATTTTAATGGTATAAGTCATAAAATAACAAACTCACTATTGTAAACAACAAGCAGAGACAACAAAATAGGTGACAGCAGACTTTCAGACAGCAGACTTTCGACAGGCTGATGCTCAACTCGAACACACACACTCAAAGATGCACGGTGATAGGAACAGGCTTAGTAGTTTCAGAGGAGACGGACTACGGACTAAGGAAGCGAGAGAGAGACAACCGGCAGATAGACAGACTGGCCCCGAAAGGCAAAACGTTACGTCTTAAATACTTATCGCTGATGCCCAGAATTTTAGAAAACACAGGTGTCATTTTACATAATTGTGTCAGATTGCACCATAGGTGAATGTTATTGCAAACCAGATTCCTAGCCCAGATATATATCCTTACATCACGCCATCACACAATTAAAGAAGAGGGAGGAATTTTAACACACACATTTATATCTCAACGTAGGTAATTAACACGTGGAGAGGGGGAATGTTAACACACACATATACACATCTACGCCGGTAATTACAAACACGGTTACACTTCCATGCCCACTAAAAATGAAGCCTGTCAATTCCCAGTGTATAATGATTGTGTAATTGTGTTATTGCTGGCCTACTTACTAATTGTAGTACCAAAAGTACATAATAATGAGTGTGACTGCTAGCAGGCTTTCTGTTATTAGCTGCATTTACATGCTCTGCTAACGGCTGCCTCCCCACAAACGTGTACCTATAGTGACCCCTCACAAAGGTGTACTCAGTATATACACGTTTCTGGGGTCTTTCCCATTATCCCCCCACAGCTCCGAAGAAGCACAATTTGACTGATGGAGTTGAAATTTGGCAGGGGCAGGTTTTCGAACCTGCTGATTTCAAAAATGCAAAAATTTTAAAATTCTTAAAAACCTTTAAAAATTTTAAAATTTTAGTTTGGTAGGGGGGGACCAAGAGGAACCGAAAAATCTTTTGTCTTCGATTTTACTGAAAAGATGTATATAGGGGTTTTCGGGGTCGTAGAACACGAATCTGAAATCGGTTTTTCGATCCAGCTTTTCGTCAGCTCAGGCTAAGCTTACATCTTAAGCTTAAAACTTTAGCTTATTAAGCTAACGAAAAGCTGGATCGAAAAACGGTTTTCAGATGCGTGTTCTACGGCCCCGGAAACTCCTATATACATCTTTTCAGCAAAATCGAAGACAAAAAAGTTTTCGGTTCCTCTTGGTCCCCCTTGCCAAACTAAAAATTTAAAATTTTTAGAAATTTTTAAAAATTTTAAAATTTTTGCATTTGTAAAATCAGCAGGTCCGAAAACCCTACCAAATTTCAAATCAATCAGTCAAGTTGTGCTTCTTCGGTACATCTTCGGAGCTGTGGGCGGATAATGGGAAAGACCCCGTTTCTGTACGCTTACTCGCCTCGTCGTATCTTTGCTTGTTCAAGCTCGAAATACAACGACTGCGTGTCTCCAATTCGTGTCTGCTTCGTGCTTTAGACGCCAAAAATAGCGAGCAAAAATATTTGAAGTGAAGGTACACATTTGTTGGAGAAGGCGTCAGCCGCTGGCGTGTAGAGCACGTACCTGCAGCCAAGAATATATGATAGGAAGAGTACGACACCGTACCCTTCCTAATGTTTTCTGCTTCTAGATGTTCGGACTAAGGCCGAAATCTCGGGGGGGGGGGGACCATGTGCTTATATGCGTTTGAACTAAAACTCATCTGATAGGCTAATCGCCTACCTTATGTCAAAATTACGTGTATAAGGTGATTCCCGAGATCTCGGGGGGAGGGGGGCTTAGCTTAGCGTTGTTAAGCGTGTGTCTATATGCGTTTGAACTGAAATGAATTTTATTGGCTAGTTAGCTACCGTAACCCTCATCAATGCATTTCAGTAATAGAAGCTCAGTAGTCGATCAAATGCATTTCAGTTCAAACGCATATAGATACACGCTGGACAACGTTAAGCCAAGCCCCCCCCCCCCTCCAGAAATCTAGAGGGGGTCACCTTATACACGTAATTTTGACATAAGGTAGGCGATTAGCCAATCTCAGATACGTTTTAGTTCAAACGCATATAAACAATGGTTAACTGTGCTAACCGTAACCCCCCCACAAGATTTCGGCCTTAATGTGCCGAGTATCTAGAGCTAGAAAACACTAGGAATGGTACGGTGTTGTACTCTACCTATGATATACTCTTGCTGCAGCCGATAACACAGAAACTGACAGCTGTCGCGCTCTTATATATGTAATGAAAGGAGTTTCACAAAGGTTAAAAAGTGAATTTCAAGTCTAAACGGTGACTAAAGAAT
>JASAND010008981.1:0-11302 GCA_030248195.1 Trissonchulus latispiculum | reverse complement strand
CATGGTTTCGACTTGGCTTATAACTGAAAGCGAAATCCTAGGTCCCAAACGGGGGTCTGGGGGGCATAAGCCCCCATAGGTTTTTAACTTTTTTAAATTTCGCCATTGGAAGCAACACAAACATTTAATTCTTTTTAGTGATTTATCACTTGGTTAACAAACAACATTTTGTACCTTTATTTGCTATTTTCTACGTTTGTCTTGTCCGAAAACTGAAACTAGGTATATATTAGAATACTCCCATTAAAGAACTGCGTATTCTGATCATATCAACCAATTATGTAAGGCTGATAGTTTGAGAATAACGCAAATAACAGCCAAACTGCAAAGCAACTTATATAAATAAACATTTGTTAGCATGTTTAATGAAAAATAATATTTTTGATAATCAAAATAACTAATATTCGCGCCGGAGGCACGAAAATTTTTTTAATGGTGTAGAAAATGTATCGATATTGAGCTAATTTAAGCATTAATGTATAATTTGTGTATGTTTCTAATAAAGGTAAACGGTAAAATTTTCTTTTGCCCAATTTTTTTTCAGGGGGGCAGCCATTATTTCGGGGAGGGCGGCCGCCCCCCCCCGCCCCCGTATCTACGCTAGTGGATGTGATAATTAAAGTTTGATAACTTTTTCGTTTTTTATCTTATCAAAATAGACTCAAAAAATCAAGAGACGCACGTTTTGAATCTTTTTCGAATGTATCTGCAATTTTACAAAGTTTTATTGAGATTTGAATTTTATGCGATTTTTTTACATGATTATGGTTATTTTCTGGCGAACTCGCACTCGCAGCGTTAGTCTTCGCACTAACACTGCTAGTTTGTCGAGTCGCCACACTTGCTTAGCTAATTTCGTCGAGTCAAGCGAAAAGTTTTATGGTACACTTGACTCGACGACAAGCACTAGCATTGCGAGTTCTCGCACGATAGTACCAGCATGCGAGTAAAAGTTTTATGGAACAGGCCCCAGGAGTCAGGGGGTCTTTGGTCTTCGGAAGTTTGTTTTCATTCTGAAGAACAGAGAAAATGTTTAAATATATGTACACTACAAATTTTTAGGTAAAAATAGCAATTTTCCCTCAAAATCGGATGTATATATATTTCAAGCTTTTCTTCCTAAAAGCAATAAATAATATGATATATAATATGATTCCTCCATCTGATTTGCTCGGGATCCCCCCCCCCCCAAATATGCAGTAAAAAAGCAGAAAATTCGCCACGACGGCGCGAAAAGTTTTGGTTCTTTGCTCCCCTTTCTATTTTTCTCCTTAATGTTTCCTACCTTCGAATGACGAGGGGGGGGCGGCCGTGCCCCTGGATCCACCCCTGGGGGGGGGGGGGGGAGGCGAGACATGAGTGGACTGGAAAACGGCAAACCAGGTATATATATATACGTTTATACAGCAATACAGAATATGTCAAGGAAATGAAGTAAACGCTGGCCAGCAGGCGGATCCACGAAGGATACAAGGCATTAATCATAAAGAAATAATGAAAAACGCCTGCCTGCAGTCACTAAGGCCGTAGCCTTTAGTCCGAACAGGAGAGCCAATGGGCGCTGTGAGCGTTCTTACCCAGAGAGAACTAATCTCTGGAGCTCCTGCCTTGTTGTCCCAGAAGGACAGCCAGCTCGGCTCTATCTGTGCTGCAACATAGCCAGAGAAGGTTTTATCAAAACCTCTCTGACTGTGCTATGCACAGAAAGAGGACGGCAGTGGCCGTCGGATCTCCGTAGAGATACAAACAGCATTTATGTCAAGGAAATGAAGTAAACGCTGGCCAGCAGGCGGATCCACGAAGGATACAAGGCATTAATCATAAAGAAATAATGAAAAACGCCTGCCTGCAGTCACTAAGGCCGTAGCCTTTAGTCCGAACAGGACAGAGCCAATGGGCGCTGTGAGCGCTCTTACCCAGAGAGAACTAATCTCTGGAGCTCCTGCCTTGTTGTCCCAGAAGGACAGCCAGCTCGGCTCTATCTGTGCTGCAACATAGCCAGAGAAGGTTTTATCAAAACCTCTCTGACTGTGCTATGCACAGAAAGAGGACTGCAGTGGCCAGCGGATCTCCGTAGAGATACAAACAGCATTTACGTCAAGGAAATGAAGTAAACACTGGCCAGCAGGCGGATCCTTTACTTTTTATTTACGTTTACGTTTACTTCATTTCCTTGACGTAAATGCTGTTTGTATCTCTACGGAGATCCGCTGGCCACTGCAGTCCTCTTTCTGTGCATAGCACAGTCAGAGAGGTTTTGATAAAACCTTCTCTGGCTATGTTGCAGCACAGATAGAGCCGAGCTGGCTGTCCTCTTCTGGACAACCAGGCAGGAGCTCCAGAGATTAGTTCTCTCTGGGTAAGAGCGCTCACAGCGCCCATTGGCTCTCTCCTGTTCGGACTAAAGGCTACGGCCTTAGTGACTGCAGGCAGGCGTTTTTCATTATTTCTTTATGAGCAATACAGAATATTATAGCAGAAAAAGATATGCATACCAAAACATGATGCGTAATATATTGGCCGTTAAGAGTGTAAGGCAGACATAAAGTGAAAAGCCGCCGGGATTTCTAGTCTTCTTGATCTCTCTGTACTGGAACACATAGGGGATCGCCCCGCCAAAGACAACCACGAGAGTGACTCCATAGAGGAGGCATCTGTAGAAGACCTCCTTCGGATGAACCTCCGCAAATGTCGCATAATAATAGTCTAGAAACTGATCTCCAGCCATGACGAGGACTCACGTCATCAATATTGATCAGGAAAAAACGAGGGCATGTCAATCAATATTAACACAGACTCCAAATAACAATACAAATTACACAAACCAAGTCTGTACGTATGGCACAACAGCCAAATCTTTAACCAAAGTCAAGTCACTTGTTTTATCGTCGTGACGTAAAGAAATATAAGTCAATCTGGATTCTGGAATAGCGCATATGTGTATAGATATATATATACCTGGGGGAAAAGTTGAGAGAGTGGGGGTAGCGGAAATTAGGGTGGGCGGGTGGCGGTCAGGAGATTTTAGGTGGCAATCCATAAAACTTTCTTTTTAAGGTGGCAATTTCTGGGTACTCTATGGCAGTGGGGGAGCCCAAAAAGTGGGGGGGGGGGGGTAAAATGGGCTAAAAAGGATAAAAATACAGTAAAAAATAGCCGATCCTATCTTGTATTTATACTGCTATATATATATTATATATATATAACTAAGATAAAAAGTGCTCAAATATCGAGGTGTAGTACCAAGATAGAGGTATATATATATATTATACATTGATATATATATACCTGTTTGTGTGGAAAACCAGTTTTTCCTGCGGGTGTAGGGATGATCAAGGTTTTTTATTTAGGTCATAGCTAAGCATACATGGGCAAGGTCTCTCTTTACAGGATGTAAATACCAGAATTTATTTTGCGCGGTCCCCCTTCACACAACGGGGGGGGGGCGTGCGACGTGGAGAGGAGAGGGCGACAGAATTAGCAGCGATCGCACATTTTCAAAGTATATATATACAATATATATTTATATATTAGTAAGTATGCAGCCCGACTAGCAATTCCCACTCGTTTTCACTCATTTCACAGATTGTAATTTCGTAAACATCATAAACAGGGATACATACCACGCATCCTATTTTTTCTAGGTGTCTATTAGGAGCCATGATGGTAGTACGTATGTATTATAAGAACAAGTGTATAATATGTTCTATAATTTGCTTGCGCAGCTCTTCAAATTTTCCGCATTTTTGTACGAATTAAATTAGGACAATATATATATATATATATATATATATATATATATTATATATATAGTTAATTATAACCTAGTTTTTGTGAATAATTTATGCTAAATTTCGCAAGTCTGACATTATAAACAGCGTTTGATTCGCTCGCGCTGCACGGTCTCCCTGATTTTGCTTGCGCACTGCGCGGTCTCCTCAGCAATCAGGGTGTGCCTGGTGTCTACACCCTCAGCACACCCCGTGCGCATGTATGTAGCTAAGGCCATGGCCTGACTTTTAGGGCCAATGGCCTAAGGAATTCTGGCCGTTGAGGCCATCTGGCCTAAGTTTTTCGACAAAAAGTCAGTCAAATTTTATTGATCTTTAAGTGAAAGTATTGATATTTCTTATCTGTTTATATAGTCAGGGGGGGAACATCCCGGAAAAGAAGGGGAAAACCATGGTCGCCTACTCCCCAACCATAGCAGCCGCAGTAGTATAGCCCATTAGAAAGAGCAAGTCTTAAACTATACCATGCAGTACCAGATTGGTTTCTGAGTTCGATTCTGTAAGCACAGTATATATATACATGACCAAAGTTGACCTCCCAAAATGGGCCAAAATGCTAAGGATTTTCGAAAGTTTGCAAGTATATATCTAACCAACCATGCAACTTTGGCTACTATAAATTTGCATGCGGGCATAATTCGACTTGCTCTATCACATGGCAATAGTGATTTTCCCCTACGTGCACCCAGTAAAAAATTTGACCATGTTTTTTCAACCACATATGTAGGGTCCACTAGAGCGGGGAAAAACATGTGACCAAATTTTCAAATTTTTGCGTATGCTTCAGGAAGGCGTATATAACTATCCGATATGCGGGCAAAAAACCCATCGCCAGCGTGAGTCACCCATATGAGCTAGATCGGATTTTAATAGCCTATCTTAAAGAGCGTCCAAAACTACCCTAGAGGGTGTATTATTGTAGCTCCCAAATTTTTTCGGACTTTGAAAATTTTGGAATTTTTGGTCCCCACATGGGGGTCAGGCAGGGTCAACTTCGGGGGGGCACCCTGAACTACTGGAAAGACTTAGCCCAAAACGGATTACAGTTTCACAGAGAGGATATGTCTCGAACTTCACGATGGTGTATGCAATTTGGCTCTAGTGCCTGTGGTGCCTATCCAGTCGGCCGGTAATGCCGGCAGGCGCTCGGCATCTGCCGGAAATGGCGAAATGACTTATGCTGAATCTCTGTTCGGGTTGCCAGATAGAAACTTTGTCAACATAACTCAGCCCAACCGCCGCACTAGAAACCAGCAAATTAGAGGTGGCCAGCCAGTGGTTCAGGGAAACTGAAGTTGGATTTACAGTATGAATGTCTTTATAGTATATATAAACCCTTACTTTTTGTCACTTTGCTATTGTAATGCTAACGGTATTCTGAGTAAGAAGTCTGAGTTTTCCTATTTACTTTCTACAAAGAAATTTGATGTTGCTTTAATAACTGAAAGCAAGCTTGATGATAGTATTGATTCAATAGATTTGACGGCAAACACTACTTACGATGATTTTAGAAAGGACAGAAATCGTCACGGAGGAGGGGTTTGTATTTTTTATCAGAAGTCTCTAAATTATGATTTTCCGTCTGTAAATGAAATGATAATTAGTGAATGTATTGTAATTGACCTTATATACCGCTGTATCTGTGCGTTGTGTATGTGTCTACAGTAGTGATGGGCACCGGATATTTTTTCATATCCGGATATCCGCCTATTTAGCGTTAACGGATATCCGGATATCCGGTTATCCGCCTATTCCAAACTTAACTTAAAATTTTTTTCGATTTTGCAGTTAAATTTTCAATTTTTTAGTCAATTTTTCGGCAGGCTGTGAATGTCTATCATGCAATCAAGCCGCAACCTTCGTTTCAAAAATATTTTCACAGGAATTTTTGAAAAATATTTTAAAACGTTTGAAATTTTTGTCAAAAATTTGCAAATTTTTCATTGTTTTGACTGAAATGTACACGGATATCCGGATATTTTTCTCAAATCGGATACTATCCGGATATAAAAATTATCCGGATATCCAGTGCCCATCACTAATCTACAGACCTCCCGCTGACCACATATCTTTGCAGAATGGCATGCTTGCAGCAAAAAATTCGGCTGGGTTTTTTCCCCGCCCATGGGTTTTTCCCGCATTGGGTTTTTCCCATCGGTTTGGTCGAAAATTTCTCACCAACGGTAAGCGCTAGAGAGACGTTTTATGGCTCATTTTGAAGCTCTTCGCAAGGCCTCATGGTAGTTATCGTTAGATTTTCGATTTGTCGCTTAATAAAAAGGTTACAGCCAAAATTCGAAAATTTGGGTTTTTTCCCGCCGCGCCATAATAACCATTCAAGTTTTGATTTAGAATTGGCAAATTAGAATTGAAAAATTGGCAAAATTTGATGGCCTAAATTTTTTGGGAGACGGTCTAAGAAATTTTGGTCGTTGAGGCCATTTGGCCTAAATGGACGGCAGAGAAATAAAAAACCCTGGGGATGATACTGTACGTATATACGTTATTACAGAAAATGTCAGGTCTACTCCACATATTCGCGAGTTACGTTATATAATTGGACTGTATATATATATATATATGTACAATAGAAAGGGAACATTTTTAGCTGAAAAACTATGGTACCATTTTACTATTTTTCCGTTAAATACCAATGAAACGTGGGAGTCCATCCGAGACCGCATCGACACTGGAATGCAAATGTTCATTCCAGTCGCCAACCAACAGCGAAGGGCGAAGCCATTTTTCACTGGGGAGCTGCGTCAGTTGCTTCAGGCCAAAATGAGAAGCTGGAATCGCTGGAAGCGAACCTTTGCTGTTGAGGATCGCGAGCATTATAATGTCATCAGAAACCAGTACAATTCGCGGTTACGGATCCGAAAAAAGGAGTACGCCTCAAGTATTGCCTTGAAGATCGACCGACTGACTGGTAGACCTTGGTGGTCAACAGTCAACCACGCCCTTGGAAAAGCTTCTCATTCATCTATTCCTCCATTACATACGGCTGGAACAACTTCTCTAATTCACGATTCTACCGCCAAGGCCAACTTACTAAACGAAGTATTTGTAGCTAAGGCATCTACGAGATTTCCTGGTGCCCGTGTTCCTTTTATGTCTCCAAAAACCAGGGACTCTATAGTATCAATCAGCTTTCCCCCTGGAACAGTTTTGCGCCATCTTAGAAAGCAGAAATCTAACAAAGGCAAAAGGACCGGATGGTATTCCGCCTTTACTTTTGCGACGGTGTGCACCGGAACTGGCAAAACCTCTTTCCTTGCTTTTCTCTAAATCCATGGAGCAAGGCATAAAGTTCCTAGTGAATGGAAGACTGCCCACGTCATACCAATATTCAAAAAGGGCGACCGCACTCTTGCCACGAACTACAGGCCTGTCGCACTGCTATCCTGCATTTCCAAATTCATGGAGCGAATAATCCACGTCCAACTTTACCGCTATCTTGAACGAAACTCGCTTTTGTCTGAGTACCAATTCGGTTTCAGAAAAGCACACTCGACCTTTCATCCATGCTTGCTTTTATCGCACTATTGCGAAACAGCTCTGGACGATGGAGGAGAAGTGCGAATAGTAGGGCTTGACTGGCCGCCGCGTTTGATACAGTATGGCATAAGGGTCTGACATATAAACTGGAACGATATGGCATCCTGGGCGACATCCATCTGTGGCTCTCTGACTATCTGTCAGGAAGACTGCAAGCAGTGCTTGTCGACGGAAGTCTGTCTACCCCCCGGCCAATTTCTGCAGGAGTTCCCCAAGGGTCAATTCTGGGACCACTTCTATTCTTGCTTTATATAAACGATTTACCACTGGTGGTGGGTAATGAATGTTTTATATTTGCGGATGACACCTCTGTGGCAGCGGCCATTCCTTCTGAAAATGCAAGGGAAACAATGACTGTCATGCTGGAAGCAGATCTAGAAGCCATCTGGGACTGGACAAGAAAATGGCAATTGAAGTTGTCCCTTCCGAAAACACAGACTATCAATGTGTCTAGGAGGCGCGACAGTCATCAACTCAGGCAACTGACCGTGGGCGGTCAAACCCTTCCGACGACTGCCTCCATGAAGTTGTTGGGGGTGGAATTTTCCAGCAGTCTATCCTGGAACTCCCACATCCTCAACAAGGCTAGTCTAGCAGGAAAGCTAGTGGGCATGCTCAGGCGGTCCGCTGAGAGCTTGTCTCCGATCGCAAGGTATCATATATATGTTGCGTTGATCAGACCCACGATGGAATACAACCTACCACTATTTCTGAATGCGCCTAAATACATTCTCCAATCCCTTGAAGCCGTTCAGAAGTCGGCAAATCGGTTGTTCCCAACATTCAAGTTAGATAGCCTGAGACATCGTCAATGGGTTGGAGCTTTAACTATTTATTGGCAGCTGCTCCATGGAATAGGACCAGTGCCGCTAATCAACCTGATTCCTCCAAGTTGTGTGGGCAGAACACGGTCGACTGCCAACAATATGGCTCGGGTCGTTCCAAGATCGAGGACCACGCACCACCAGCGAAGCTTCATACCTGCTGTTACCCGACTGTGGAACATTCTACCTGATGAAGTTGTCAATCAGACGACGTCCAAAGCCTTTCGAAGATCCGTTCACCGATATCTGCTAAATCAGCCTCACTTGGCTGCCTATCAATAAATGGTATCAATAAATGGTATCAGAAAATATGGGGGGGTCACCAAAATATATCAAGGGAAAATAGGGTTTACCATCCCCCTCAATTTGCGAATTCATGCCATGTTTCACCACTTTTTGCAAACAATTTGGGTGAGGAATTAGCCAAAATCGGAAATTTTGGGGGGGGGGGTCACCAAAATATATCAATTTGCTTTCCCCCCCCAACATTACAATAACTACAAAACTGTCATCAAAATAACAACTCTTTACTCCATAGGTGTGGCTGGGCAAAAAATCTGGGGGGGGGGTTCCGACAGAGGGCGGGGGAACCGGCACTTATAAAGTTTGGGGTGACAAAAATTTTGCCTTGGTATATACCCCCAATGGTTCGAAAAAAATTTGTCTCCAATTTGGATGAGAAGGTGCCCCAAGGGTAAATATAGGTCGCTGATTTCAAAAATCAAATCCAGAGATCGATCTGATCCATCGGTCGATCAGTAGAATAGATCGATCAAAATCAATCAAAAAATTTTTTGTCTCCAATTTTCGCGAAAAGTCGCCTATAGGTTAATTCGGGGGCGCTGATTCCGAATCTGCAGTCGAAATTTCGTGAAAATCGATCCTGCACCCGCAAAAATCGATTTTCATCGATTTTTTCCCAAACTCGTCTATATATAAGTTGAATTTGGCAGCCCGGATCGAAATTTCGACTGCAGATTCGGAATCAGCGCCCCCCACCCCAATTACCCTATAGGCGACTTTTCGCGAAAATCGGAGACAAAAATTTTTTTAATCGATTTTGATCGATCGATTCTACTGATCGATCGATTGATCGGATCGATCTCTCGATTTGATTTTTGAAATCAGCAACCTCGATTTACCCTAAGGGCACCTTCTCATCCAAATCGGAGACACAAAAAAATTTTTTCGAACCATTAGGGGGGGACCAAGGCAAAATTGTTGTCCCCCCCCAACTTTATAAGTGCCGGGGAACCCCCCCCCCCTAAATTTTCGATTTTATGCCATTTTTGGCCACTTTTTGGGCAAAAATCTGGGGGGATAGCAAAAATCAGAAGATCTGGAGGGGAAGACAAAATTGGTCATTTTGGTGGGGGGGATACCCCCCCTGCCACACCTATGCTTTACTCCCCCGGTCCAAAAGCCAAACCGGAGCAAGCAAAAGTACTCGATACGGTGATACCGCAAACAGACTATATAAGCCAGACCAAAATCAAACTTTTTGAAGACTGAAATCATTTTGGAATTTTTTCCATCTTTTCAGTCTTACAACACCCCGTGGGTGATATTTTTGTTACGGCCGCTCCCTGCCGAACATATTTTGGGAGCGGTCGCAAAAGTACTCGATACGGTGATACCGCAAACAGACTATATAAGGCAGACCAAAATCAAACTTTTTGAAGACTGAAATCATTTTGGAATTTTTTTCCATCTTTTCAGTCTTACTACACCCCGTGGGTGATATTTTTGTAACGGCCGCTCCCTGCCGAACTTATTTTGGGAGCGGTCGCACAAGTTTATTACAACATACGTAAATAAACCACTTTACTCCCCGTCCAAAGCCAAACTCAGTAGCAGTACCCGATACGGTGATACCGCAAACAGACTATATAATCCAGACTCAATTCATACTTTTTGAAAAACTGAAATCATTTTGGAATTTTTTTTCCATCTTTTCTAGTTTTAATTACACCTAAAGGTAAGGATATTTTGTGCAACGGCCGCTCCCTGCCGAACTTATTTTGGAGCGGTCGCACAAGTTTTTTGCAGTCAATAACATACGGTAATAACCACTTTACTCGGTCCGTGCTCAAACTGAGCCAAAGTGTGAATTCGATAAATGGTGATACCGCAAACAAAACTATATAATCCAGACTCAACTGAGGCATTTTCAATTCTGAAATCATTTTGGAATTTTTTCCCGGCTAAACAGTTTTACAATCAATTTGTGGCTGATATTTTTGCAACGGCCGCACCCTGCCGAACATATTTTTGGAGAGGTTTCACAAATTTATTGATTTATTTTTATTTTACATACTTTTTTGAATAATTTACATACTTTTTGAATACGTACATAATGTACATAGTACATATGTACATAGTGACACTATTTTGACATACTGAAATCATTTTGGAAATTTTTTCCATCTTTCAGTCTTACAACACCCCGTGGGTGATATTTTTGCAACGGCCGCTCCCTGCCGAACATATTTTGGGAGCGGTCGCGCAAATTTATTGATTTATTTTTATTTTACATACTTTTTTGAATAATTTATCATACTTTTTTGAACACTGTACATAAATGTACATAGTACATATGTACATAGTACATATTTTACATACTGAAATCATTTTGGAAATTTTTTCCATCTTTCAGTCTTACAACACCCCGTGGGTGATATTTTTGTAACGGCCGCCCCTGCCGAACATATTTTGGGAGCGGTCGCGCAAATTTATTGATTTATTTTCATTTTACATACTTTTTTGAATAATTTACATACTTTTTTGAACACTGTAAATAAATGTACATAGTACATATGTACATAGTACATATTTTACATACTTTTTTGAACACTGTACATAAATGTACATAGTACATATGTACATATGAACACTGTACATAGTACATATTTTACATAATTTTTAAACACTGTACATAAATGTACATAGTACATGAGCATATGAACACTGTACATAGTACATACTTTTTTGAACACTGTACATACCTGAATCAACTCGTGTACATGGTCCCTCCCCTAGTGTACATCCCTAAACTCAAACTGTACATACCTAAATCAGCAAGTGTACCCACGCCCCCCCCCCCCTGCCATCGCATGGATAGATGGCCAA
>JASAND010008979.1:0-45026 GCA_030248195.1 Trissonchulus latispiculum | reverse complement strand
TGTGCTTCGTTCAGTTACGTATTGTGTGGTCATGCACTTTAACATAGATTGTTTTTTATTGTTTTTATTTGTCTTGTTTTATGTTATTTTATCACATCTTTTTATTTTTGTAGTATATGTTGGACCATATTGATATTTTATTTTACTTATTTTAGACTAGTGATTTGATTTGATTTTTGATTCTGTTTGAAATATGAGCTCTAAACACGGCCATCATGGGAAAAGGAAATCAGGTAGTTACATATTTCATGAAACCAAAATTTAACTGTGTGACATAGGTCAGCTTTTGTAGAGTTTTTCACTCTCAGCTTTCCTATTCCTCACACATGCGCAGTAGCGCATTTCTAATAAAAAGTGAATACGAAAATTAAACAATTTTTCAAATGTTCCTTTCCAAGTAAATCTTTTTTGTAGTAACATTGAATTTTATTCTTTATTAGCGTTTTCTTTTCTTTTTAATAAATTGATTTTAGAAAAATCAATATTTTTTCTTTCATATACTCAGGATATGGAAATCTTTATGTTAACATTACTTGTGATTTTTTACGACTTTTGTCGTACTACAGTCTTTACGACTTCGGTCGTACTACAGTTACAAAATCCATGGTATGTTTTAACCTCGGTTAATTCATATTTCATGGTCCCGTTTTTCCTGTGAATACTACAAAGCTGTTGGTTATCCTTTTAGACCGTGGCAGTCGACGTACGCCTCCACCTAAGCATGATCGTAGAGACAGAGAATCTGAATCTTCGGAACGCGCATCATCTGAATCTGAATCTGGAACTGAAACTGAAACTATCCCAATTCTAGGACTGAAACTGAAACCCACATAGAAACTAGTATAACCCAAAACCATTTCAGTCCCAGCGTAAAACCTGAAGCTTTTCTTGCTCGCTGGAACTGAAACAGGTTTCAGTTCATAATGATACTGAAACAAAAAAAAAAAAAAAAAAAAAAAAAGTCATTTCAGTCTCTGCTTTTTCTTAAGTTCCTCGAAAAGACCATAGCAAATTTTCCCATAATAGTTTTTCTTGCGAAAGATTGAATGTATACGTCCAATTTTAGCCATCATATTATATATTAGATAGCAGTATTACTTTTAGATCCATTTACTGTCAGCTTATCAGATAAAACTAAGAAGTTGTGTTACAGTACAATTGCTTTGAAGTGTGTCGCCAGTTTTTAAAGCATACGTGGCTGTGGCACCTCTACAATCTACGACGAGGCAAAGCATTCAGTTCCAGCAATGAACCATAATTTTCCTCAAAACCATTACGTACATTTTGGAGGGATGTTATGCTTTGAAGCAAAACACCAAACCTGTTTTAGATAATTAAAAAGAAAGTCAATGCAGCAAAGCAAGCAATTATTTCACAGCGGATCTTATATTTTATTTGTCTTTAATAAGAAAATGATTGTATAATGTATAACCAAGGAATTGCAAGTAAAATATTATGAGATGAAGTTTTATTTATAACTGATATAGAAGCTTGGATATAAAAATAAGACTGCGCTTCAACAATTTTAAATACCAAATACATTTGAAACTGAAATTTTCATTTTTTTGCTATGACTTCCTTTAACTGAAACTATTTTAATACTCGGACTGAAACTGAAACTATATTGCCTTGCCGACTGAAACTGAAACTATTTTGCGTCACCGACTGAAACTGAAACTGAAATTATTTTGGGATGACGACTGAAACTGAAACTAAAACTGAAATTGTTTTTGGATGACGACTGAAACTGAAACTGAAACTGAAATGATTTTTCGTATTCGACTGAAACTGAAACTGAAAGTAGTTTAGGTTACCGACTGGAACTGAAACTAGAAACTAAAATGGGCTACTGAAACAACACTACTATTGGTATGGCGCAAATCATCAAGGGTGTTTATGGGCAAGAGTTAAGAGCTACAAGAGTTAATTTTAGCTCTGCTCTTGTCTACTTCACCCTACTTTAGCGGGAAAGGCCCTAAGATTGTGCTGCAACGTGCAAAATTTTGAAGAAACTAGGAAAATAAAATTCTGACTACTGAAATTCTGACTAATGAAATTCTAACTAACGAAATTCTGACTAATGAAATTACTCGCGACTCACTCAATGCAAAAATTTTTTAATTGGATTTTCAGGACCGCTTACATGTCAGCTTTCATGTGATATATGTGGTTTTTCAAAATTTGAAAATAGATTTTTTCGAAAAATACCACTTTTTGACCCAAAATTTCGATAATGCGAATACAACAAAAGTGGGTAAAAATAACATTATCATAAAGTTTAATCTGAGCTGAATCCGACGATATAAACTTTTCGTGGCTACGACTTAAATTGTCCCAGCAACGAATTTTTAAACAATTTCCTATTTCAGCTGATTTCTGACAAGTTGTGCTATATTGTGCATTGATATGCCGCAAATAGTGTAAACTAGCCAAAAACCGGCTAAAAGCGAAATTGTTTAAAAATTCGTTGCGGATGCAATATAAGTCGTAGCCACGAAAACTTTATATCGTTGGATTCAGCTCAGATTAAACTTAATGATAATGTTGTTTTTACCCACTTTTGCTGGATTCGCATTGTCGAAATTTTGGGTCAAAAAGTGGTATTTTTCGAAAAAATCGATTTTCAAATTTTGAAAAACCACATATATCACATGGAAGCTGACACGTAAGCGGTCCTGAAAATCCAATTAAAAAGTTTTTGCATTGAGTGAGTCGCGAGTAATGGCCAGTCAAAGTTGGAAAAGCGGCAAAGATCAAAGGATTTTGAAAATCGAAAAAATTGAATAACTATCGCAATTTTTGACGAAATGAGCTGATATTCGAGATTCAAAATGTCTAGGACAAGGGCTAATTTTTTGCCGATCGGCTAGTTGCTGGCTTCTACTTGTCTTTCAAAACTTAAAAAATCGGCTTCTTTTGATGAATTTTAATCTTTTAAAAATTTTTTTCAACCAAAAGAAAGTTCATGCCATGACGGTTCAGAAAATATATACATTGCTGCAGCAAAAATGTACCGGTAATTCAGTATAAACAAAACAATTTCGCTCCCTACATTTTTTGGTCAGACTTTAATACGATCAAGAGTGCATAATAACTAAGAGTGTGACAAGCGTCACACTCTTAGTTATTAGGCTGGGGACATCATCTGCACGATAACGGCAGACTCCCTCCACAAATTGGCCCCCAGTGACCCCCCCTCCCACAAATGAGTACCTAGTACACATTTGTGTACCATCACTCGCTTGTATCTTTATGCGTTGAAGCCAAAAACGTTCTATCAGCAGCTGGCCACTTTCGAGCTTCACCACATAAAGATACAAGCGAGTGATGGTACACAAATGTGTACTAGGTACTCATTTGTGGGAGGGGTCACTGGGGTCCAATTTGTGTAGGGGGTCAGCCGTTATCGTGCAGATGATGTCCCCAGCCTAATAACTAAGAGTGTGAAGCTTGTCACACTCTTAGTTATTATGTACTCTTGATACGATTCTGACTGATGAAAGTAGACGAAAGTGACAGCCATGTTTTATTATAGAACCATACATTTCGGACATGAAACCACCCGATTTCTGATACATGCTCTAAGATTTCGCGGAGAAGAACAAAGCAGCATACATTCGCTATTTTTTGAAATTACCACCCTGAAACCTACTTTTCGAGCACTTTTCTGAAAAATCTTTCAACTTCCAATCCAACACTCCGCCGGCGCGGCTCCGAATGATACGTGTCATATTCAACTATTGAATTTACCAATAGTAGATAGTAGGAAGACTACGACAGTAGTGATGTGGATCGGATCGGCAAAATCGATCCGATCCGCGATCCGGAGGCCGGATCGGATCGGATTGGTAAGCCAGTTGGATCGGTCCGGATCGGATCGCTTGGGCCAGGCGGATCGGCGATCCGACTTGATACCCAACTTCACATAAAATTAAACCGTACCCGACGCATATTTGTAACTGAACTTGGCTAAGATCACTGCACTGTTTTGTGCGTACGTTACTAGTACAATATTTTCCTTCTACAAACCAAACTTGATTTTGGTTTTGGGTCTTTCAAACTTAGCATTCGGTAAGTATGTAACAACTTATTACAGCAACTTAGCACTTTTACATACCTACTATATAATTTTATGCAATGCATCTGGCATCAAAGTGCAGAATCAAGACCCGCTGTTACTATACTGCTAAATAAATAGTAATGAAAAACTAATTAATTAATGAATTAATGCATAACTCTTTGTGATTAATGTTGCTTACTATTGTCAGAATTTTGGAGTGAAGTTTTATGGTTGATCTCTTTGTGGCTTTATTCCAAAACCCGAAGTCAAACTCTGTGATCATTCAAAATGTACTTTCCGCAATGTTTTTTAAAATTTCTGGTCCGTTTTCGCGGGACAGTCCAAGCTTCAGATTAGAGTTGGGACCGGTTCCACTAGAACCGGTTGGAACCGGAACCGGAACCGGAACCGAACCGGAAGGAATTTTAGAACCGGAACCGGAACCGGAACCGGTAGGATTTGGAACCGGCCGGTTCCACTCTTAAAAATGGACTTGAACTAATTTTTTGCAGGAGTTTAAATTTTGCAAAAGCTGGAATTTGTGGTTGCCATTCAGTGTTGCCATTCATATTATCTTTTTCAAACTAGTGACTGAAATTGAAACTAAAGATCTAGTTTGAACTGAAACTAAACAAATTTAGACCTGAAGGCGAAATATGCAGGATGAGACTGATAATAATTAAAAGTTTCAAACTAAACGTGAAATGAAGGTACAATTGAAAGTCACTGAAAGCACTGAAACTGAAGCTGAAAGTCCATAGAATAAATTTAGAGCCTAAACTGGAAACGACACAGCTTCAGCTTCCACTGAAGGTGACACAAACTCCCCACTTCCCCTTTTCAGGTGATCGAGGCACGTTTCAGCTTTCGCTGAAGCCGAGGCATAGAATTAAGAGAAATTTCAAATATTTCTTTGACTCAACATTAGTGACATTATCCCGTCTGAGTTAAGACAAAAATTAAATATTAAACATACTTGAAAAATTAGGAACATGTATTGCAAGGGAAAAATTCTACTTCCTTTATTCTGGAATTTCGTAATTTTTTGTTTTTATGCTTCTGATTTTTCAAATTTTGTTATGTAATTTTGTGTGTTTACCAAAATGCAGTTGTGAAAATGTCTCTAAATTAATTTTAACGAATTTTTGAAATTTTCTGTTCTACAATTCCAATTGTAATTGATGAAAGACGGGCACTTTCGTTCAGACGTGACCGATACGGGCGCCGAATGAAAACTTTAACCAGCTTACATATCTGAATATTAACCTCATAGAAAAGATAGGAGCCCGATGGGATGTAGTCGGAAATTGAGTCTTCTCGAAAAATTGGTAAATGGAAGGTGGTGTTGTCAGCACGCAAGATTGAAGCAATATTTTTAAAGAAGTAGCAAATTTTACAGGAGTAGAAAACTTCGAAAGTTGAGTACTTATTTTCTCATTTTTAAGCTATCGGCATCTGAGACGAAAGTCAATCAAAGTTCAAGTAATGAACAGCCTGTAGAAGTAATTTGTTAGCTATTTTGTTTAATCAAGCGACTGTACATTTCTTCGTTAATTATAACTTTAATATATATGTTCTTCTTTCCAATTTGGCTTTCAGCTTTTAAATATTTTAAATGCATTTAAATTTTTTGGAAACTATTTGCTTCTTTAGAAACACTGTACTCTTTTTAAAGAAAGTATATCTCAATTCTCAGCATGTTTTACTGAAACGTTGTGCAGTTTACAAGATTCTGTTCAGAAGGCACTGTCTGTCTGCATGTAGATGCACAGAAGAATCTGATCGTTAATTATCGAAACAATTTGCTCGACCATACTAAAGTTTTAATTTTTTACAAGTTTTAATGTATGTTGTGCATACAGTAACAGCATTTGTAATGGAGCAAACTCAAAGTAAGGCAAAAACTTAAAAATTCAAAGTAAACAAAAAAGTTTAACCCAGTTGGTTATTATCGCATTACCTATTCAAATTGTTTTGCAATATTGTTTTATAATTTTGATTGTATAACCCTTGCTGGGAACCTGCATCCAATATTAAATAATGTTAAAATGTAACTACGAATTTTGTACTTGGAACCGGGAACCGGAAGCTAGAACCGGAACCGGAACCGGAACCGGTACTCTAGAACCGGAACCGGAACCGGTTTTGAAAATTGGAACCGGTCCCAACTCTACTTCAGATTCAGTTTCCGAGAAGAAATGTCAGTTTGATCGGCGATCCAAAAAATTACAACTTCAATCTCGATGTCTGGTAGATCAAGTTAATAATATTTTAATCCAAATTGAAATTAATTCTCAAAATTGTAGTTTTAATTGAAATGTTTAATTTGTATTATCTTAAATTGGTAATGATAAATTTGTATTTTGGTAGGCAGGCCGCGATCATCACTGGAGCAATATTTTGTTTAATTTTACTACTTTTGCTTAATCTATATAATTTTGTAGAATTATGCTATCGAATTACGAATTTCGGAATGATAAACAGGGTTCATGCGGACTTTTCAGTTTCAATTTCCAGGTTTTTCCAGGTTTTTCAAGGTTTTCAGCTGCGATTTTCCAGGTTTTGTGTTATTAAATTTTGACTAAATTTGTGTAAATCTAGAGCATTTTTGGGGAACCAGGATCTTAAAACCAGCGATGCACTGGACTCAAGACCGACAACCAGGCCTCTGTCCCGTCATAATTAAAGTAATGGTATATAAATCTGGGCTCGGGTTTTCCGGAAAATGCGGAAAACTAACTTTTTTCCGCTTTTCCAGCGTTTTTCGATAAACCCAATGGCTTTAAACTGCTTCTGGAGCGCTAAGAAGGTCAAATTTTAACGAATTAAAGCATTAAACAGTATTTTAAAGCTACAAATATAAATCGAGGCCGCTTCACAGAATTTTTGGAATTTTCAAATTTCAAATATATACGTATAATTTCGAAAACTTTCGGAAAATTTTCAACAGTTTTGCAAAATTCTCAGAAATATTTGAACTTATCGGTTTTTGCGGTGACCATCGTGAGGTATATTAGCATTTTCAATCAGTTTTGGAAATATGAAGGTTAAAGTAGGTTAAAAAATCTTTACAAACAATACATGTAATTCGTTAAATTCCGAAAAAGTAGTGTTAAAGTGTTAAAAATACAAATCTAGTGCTAAAAAATGTAAAAGACCCTTCCAAACTCTGAAAATATGTGTATACATAATGACTATATACTCAATGAAAATAGTTTTTAATATTTTTACTTTTTACAATTTACATTCCTATTACATATTTTTAATTTCGACGGCGTAAATTTTCAAAAATCGCTTCTCCGTGTTAAAAACGCAATAAAAGCTTATAGTAGTTTTTAAATCAGATTAGAGTCTTAGTCTCATTTTACGCACCGTGCATGTTGAATTGCGTATAATGTTAAACTATAAATAGCAGACGAAAAATAGATACGCAGGGGCACTAGCGCAGCCAGAAAAATTTTCGAAGGGGGAATGCAAAAATTGTCCGGAGGGAATCTGGGGGCGAAACCCGCCAGGAGCCAGCCGAGAAATTTTTCTGAATTTTTACAGAAATGTTTTGAAAAATGGGCGTTTTTCCACATGGCACGGAAAAAATCCTGGAGGGTCCACAATTTCTGGGGGACTTCCCCCATTCCCTTCTAGCTACGCGACTGCGCAGGGGTCTGGGGCGCAGTCCCCCAAAAGATGAAGAGAATTTTAATTTCGGAGAAAGTTCGTTAAAAACTTTGAATTCTTTTGCGAACAGTTAAGAATAATGCGCATTTTAGTCTGCTATGTCAAGTCAAAATAGAAACAAAAACAAAACATATCTATACATAGTACATGTGCTTAGACAGACAATATATATATATATATATATATATAAGCAACTGCAGACAAAAGAATGAATGTGGAATCGAAGAAGTAAGCGGGGGTCTGGGGGAGGCAGCCTCACCAAGAAGCCAGCGTCCAAACAACAGCAAATAGTCTCAATCAATTCAGACCACCCTTGAATATCCAACAATCAAATTTTTCGGCTGCGTATTTTTAAGCTCGATTGCGTAAATGCGTAGAATTTACGCAAAAATCGTGCAACCAAAGGGAATTTTGGGTGGGTGAGGAGCCCCACAAAAGTAAAAGAATTTTTTAAAGCAGGACCTCCTGGATAAATTTTCAGTATGATTTTCGGTAATCGTAATAATTATTGGTACTATTCGCCTTTTAGGGTAAAATTTTCAGTTTTCTGTGTTATGAAAATAAAATTTAAAATAAAAAGTTTAAAAGGCGTATTGCTATAAAACCCACAGTACCAAGTAGAAAATTACGTACAAACTGTGAGTGAAAAGCTGACAAACCGGGCTATATAAACAAAATGCCTAGTTCGCACAATTTTTTTTCATTTTTTCATAAGAAACTTGGTGAAATTTTGCAATCAATCGGCAAATTCCAGGTTTTTCCAGGTGTTTACCCAAATTCCAGGTTTTTCCAGGTATTTCCAGGTTTTTCCAGGTCGCATGAACCCTGGATAAAGAAAGTTTAGTGAAGCTATAGCGTGTAAGATGTGTTTTACACGGCAAAAACCTACTTTAAATCTAGTTCCACTTAGCTTTTTGAAGAAATCATTTCGGATCGCCGGATCGGATCGGATCGACCGATCCAGAACCCGGATCGGATCGGATCGACAAATAGTTTTGCTGGATCGGATCGGTTGAAATTTTAGCTGCCGATCCGATCCGATCCACATCACTATACGACAGCGTACTCTTCATCGCATTTTCCAGCTTCTAGACGCAATAAGATTATACCCAATCAGATCGAGTTCAAACAATATAAACACATGGCTAACAGTGTTAACCGTGACCCCCACTTGAGATTTGAGACACCACACCGAGCATCTCGAAGCTGGAAAACACTAGGCTTACGAAGCGTGTACGGTGTCCTACTCTTCCTACCAATCATCTACTCTTAAATCAAGGAAGACGATTACAAAAGCTTTACTGTATAAACGTTTACGGCTAGGTAGGATGATATTCAAACAGAAACAGCAAAAACTGGTAGAAACAGAAAAAAGTCCCAATTTTTTGGGGTGTTCGTACTATAGCGGTAACCTTGAAAAGTCAATTTGTCCGCGTCGACCTCTGAAGGAAGGATTTAAGCAGTGAAAATTAGAATTTCTCATATTTGCTTGAAATCCATCCAAAGCGTTGTCCATGGGCGCCTAGTTTACATTGCCAAATACAAAGCCGACTTATTTTTAGGCCAGAATTAATGGGGGCTCAAAGTTGCCCCTAATAGAGGGGAGGGGGCTCACAATAATGGGGGGCATGTTTTTAAAAAAATTTTGCAAATTACTTTTTTGTGTAAAAACTGCAAAAGTCGCTAAAATATGACTAATTTTAGGTGTTTTTAAGCTAAAATAGCGAAAATTTCTTTAAAATACCGACGAAGTTGGAAAATTTTTGAAAGTTTAGGGTAAAAATGGTGAAATTCGACATTTTTTGGATTATGGGCGAGGTCAAAATTTATAGGCAGGGCTTTTATGGGGGGCTTTTGGGAAGGTCGAAATTTATGGGTAGGGCTTTTAGGGGGATCTCGAATGGGGGACCACCAACCCCCCCACCCCCAGTAAAAATAAGCCAGATATATTCTTTGGGTAGAAATTAACTTAAGGTGGCGATTCCTTTTGGGCACATATTGTTGGTTGGCGGCATAAATCCAGATGAAATGTGACGAAATTTCCGAAATAAGTTCTTTTAGCGTTCTAACACCCTCAGCGCAATCCAGTTTCAAAAATTCGAGATTTCCGGTCAGGGCGATTTTCTTCAATTTCTGAAAGTTTGGCAGCAGCTACACGTTATGACTATATTCATTGGAAAGATCTTACTGAGCTTCATATTTTTGCTTTATAAAGCAACTTTCTAGCTTTTAACTAACTACCGTGAGTTAGAGCCGGTTTTCCTGCTTTGGCGTCGAAAACGTGTCATTTTTGCAGAAATTAAATAATCCATCATTTCTTGAACTATTCAAGCCGTAAAATCAAACTAAGGAAGTCGATCTGATGGTCTCATCGGGGTGAATTATCCAACACATGATCGTCTTCCAACTGCTATCCCGTAGACTGCTAACATAAAAAATATATTTTTGCAAAAACACGACCAACCATTTTCCAAAGATTGAGGATCATTCACCATGCAAGCTGGAGGGCTGCGGCTTACCAGATGTGTTCTGCACAAATATACCCAGAGAAGTTTTTTAGCAGTCCCGACCAGACATGTGCAGGAGGGGCAGTTCTGGGGGGGGTGAAGGGCGGCCGAAGGCCGCCGAAAAACCGGATTTTTCCGGTTTTTTACTGGAAAAATCCGGATTCTGGGGGGGGGGGGTGAGAAACCCCTCTGGGGGGGGTGAGCTCAGGTCTGGGGGGGGGGAAAACCCCCCCCCAAACCCCCCCCCCCCCCCAAGCACACGTATGGTCCCGACTGCTGCTTTCTAGCTAAAGTAATCGTTTGACAAATTTGGAAAAAGTAGGCAAAATACCGGTTGCGCACACATTTCAGCTTGTTTCTGTATAAAGAAAAGTGATTTCACAATGAATAAAAATCGTCCCCAGCTATTTAATGGAGGGATCAAATGATCTAACCGATGTCTCGCGAACAAATTTACGTGAGTCTGCAAAAAATCTGGAAAACTATACTTCTTCCAAAATGTGTTAAAAATATTTTAGAAAAACAACATTAGTTTCATGGCATGCATTACAAAGAAAAAATGTCAGGCTGCTGCATTTTGGTATAAAAATGGCTTCTTAACTTCAAGTAATGAATGAGTAAAAATGGTGCAAACTTTATGTGACCAAAGGGAATCACCACCTTAAATTAGTTAATTAATTTTTCGAACTTTAAATAACAATATCTCAGCACTGAGTTTGGGTTTGGATTTAGTTTTTTGGAAACCAGGTTTGCTACCAATCGAAAAATGATATTTTAAAAAGTTCGTCATGGTCACGCTTCAGAGCGGTAAGCCGTCTCCTGCGATTTTCGAGATGAGTTCTGATCATATTTCCGGATACAATAAAAGCAAAAAACAAAACTATTTCCCTACACAGAAATAACACTGACTTCATATATAATTATATACCACAAAACCAAAAACTGTATTATGTACATTATACAATACAAAAACCTAAGACTAAACAAAAAATCAAATTGTCAAACTAGAATAAATAACTATTTAGCTACAATAAATAAAATGTACTCTGTAAATTTACAATCAATTATATACAACACCTATCTATGCAAATAAATTCAAGCTACCGTCAAACCCTACCAAATTCTGCACCTTTCGATAATCAATCAAACCCCACCTTCTGCCAACGCGTATAGGAAACTAAGCTTTAAGTATACGTACATCGGTCAATTAGTAATTTTTCTTTGTTGACAAAAGTTACACTCCTAAAAACGTGCACTAGAAAGTTCCAGAAATTTTTGCAGTCTTTCACAAAAGTGCTTCAGTCCAGTGCGCACAGTCATCAGCGGACCTAATTTCTACAAACGCATTGCATGAATTAGAAGTCATGCACCACAGAACGCCAGAAAAAATAGGACCTTCGGGGGGATTTGAACCCTGCAAAAACCAAATCAGTACTTTTCATACGGCAATTTTCACTGGATTGGACGGTGGATCTGTATCCCAAGAGAAAGGGACAGATGATGGGGTGGCAATTCTTAAAATAATTTTGGGCGGGAGCGAAAATGATAGAATAGAGAGTGGGTGGGTGATTAAAGCACACCTGGGCGTTATGGGTGCACTGGATTAAAAAAATCAAATCCTCCCCGAAACACACTGCACAGGCATGGAGCAGGCAGGCAATAGTATAACAACTATACTACAATACACATTCGAAACAAAAATTTAAAATAGAAAATATCAAAGCGAAAATCAGCACAAAGCAAACAAAAGTAAAAAATAAGTACATAAGAGAGTAATAACACAAAATAACTTCCACGCATGACGGATTCAAGTGCAATCAGATTAATATTCCAAAAAGAGGAAACCGAAGCAAAAACACAAAGTATAATGTTAAATCATTAAGATGCGTTTTGCTATTCATTTTGTAACACTTCTGTAGGCTCCAGATGGAACCGTTCTTTTCTTGACTAACGCCTTGACACGGATAAAATTCTGTGACTATCCCAGGAAGCGTAATTATGACCTTCCCCGATGACACGACCGTTGTGCGCACCCGAAAACAACCTCAACCAGTTAATACAAATCCATGAACTCATGCTAGTGCGAGGGCCCCCGTAAACACACCTCCCAAAACCGGTCCAGTGAAAAGAAGTGGGTGCCCTCTGAAACCATCACCGCGCTTGGAATGTACTAAACTGCAACAAGCACTCAGTTACTAAAACATACGCTAATCTAATCTGTCAAAAAGGTATGATACAATGTAAGACAGACAGCACAGCATAGCGCAGAGCAAACTATACAATACAGACGTATCACTATTAAGCATGAGTTTATTTGCGATTAAGCTAAAACGTATCTGATTTGTTAGCTGCCTACCCCTGGGTTTACTTTAGTGGGGGAGCCCCTTCCTTCTTGGGTCCCCCCACTCGACCCCTCCCCTCCCCCACTCGGCCCCACCTCCACTTTTTTGGGCTTCCCTCCACTCACTACAAGGTGCCCAGAAAATGCCAAAATTTTAAGGATATGTGGTCAGAATTTTCAAAAATATTCCGGCCTAGCCGGACAGTACTTTTTTCAGCTCTTCCGACCTTTTCCTACTGTCCTAATCATGTCAGAGAGTCGCAAAAATTGTTTCATTAACATGTGTAGTCTGTCTTAATGAATATTTCGGCATATAAACGTCATTTGAGCACTTTTATTAGCTTTTCGACGTATCCAGCTAAGCAACTTTGAAACATTTTGTCTAAAAAGTTTCAACTGACCATGAGCGCAATTCCCAGTTACCTATATAGTTTCTGGGAGCAGTGAGAACTTTCCAATAACTTTCCGCGTGCACATTTTTTTATTTTTTCATAACTTTGGATTTTAGCTGTAAGCATAATGTTCGTTTGCTAGTATCAATTTACAAAAGATGTGCCATCAGGCATGTTTTGTCTTTGAGGGCAAAAGCAAGCAGGGCTGCAGTGGTCAGTTGTACCTCGTAAGAGCATAGCTGTTGGCTGAAATGTTTAAATTCACCAGTTAATTTCAAACACAATTTACAAAAATAGTTTCACGTTGAACTGACAATAATACCTTATAAAGCTGAGCAGCTTATGAAAAATGAAGAAAATTTTAATTTCGGGTTACAAAATCAGAGCAAACTCAAAGCAAAGCTAATAATTTGAAAACACTGAACAAAATTTGAGAAAAATCACTAAAAGTTTTTATTTGAACACTTCTAAAACTTCCCAAAATGATTACATTTACCCGAGTTTATTCCGCTTTTTCCGACCCTCCGGAAAAAAGGGAAAAAGCGGAAAAAACCCTTTTTTCCGGGACTTTCTTCCGATGCCCAATCCTAATACATATAATTTTGATATGAAGTAAGCGATTAGAAGATCAGATGCAATGCATTTAAGGAAAACGAATAATAGCTTAACAATAAGCGGTACACATAAGCGGTCGAGCATGTCACAGGCTTATTTTATTAAAAACTGATGTCTCCCTCTTCCCAGTCCCAGTATAAACTTTTGATACAATGAAATGTAATGCAAGAACGTAAATAAAAACTTGTAATGCCAAGGAAACCCATAATGCTTTATGATATTTTCGAGAGATTCAAGACAAGATAGACAAATAAAGGTTCATAGATGCTGGCAGATCCAATTCACTTCTACAAAGTTTAATTATCAATGCAATCTACGGCGCCCAGCCCCGCTGTTCAGCTCACTTTGGCCGGACATCAGTTTAGCGGTCATATCTTTCTAAACAAATTAAATGGATTTGCAAATGTACAGGATATAAATACACAAAACAGAGTGAGCGAGATGATTATACAAGTAATTAAAATGCTAATGAAAAGGTAATAAGGGTGACGGTGAGGTTGCAAAATCAAGAACGGACGAGTCTCTTCGTTTAATAAGGGGGCAGGGTTAAAAAGGCAACAGGGCACCGTTGTGGGTGATTTCATAGGGGCGCGGCTTCGCCGAAATACCCACATTCGAGGAATTTTCAGATTTACACTATAGTGAATTGGTGCATTTAGTGGCGACAGCTAAGCGACAGTAAGAAACTCTTGATTCTTACTGTGATTTAATCCATTATACACAGGAAAGTTTCAACTTTCAAAAAGAAATAAAAATTGGTCGCAAAATCGCTAAACCACATAAACGAATTCGACCACGACTTTATCGCTTCGGCAAAGCGGTGCCCAGTCCTATTAACTCGTCACAAACCCAGACCCATATTGCTTTGTAGAGACTTGGTGCAAGAAGATAAAATATTCAGGACACCGAGAGCTTCAATCAGATATAAAATTTGGGTATACTTGGACAATTTGAAAATAATTTGAAAATTATTGTAGGAACTAACGTCTTTACTACGGGCTTCCGTCGTCGAACTGACGCATCCGTCCACAGTACAACAAGCAATTGCACTACTTGATATGAGGACTGAAAAACTGCCAGACAGTCCCTGGCTTCTTCCTACAGGGGGGGGAAGGGAAGCCCGCCCCCAGATTTGGGTCGCCCCCCCAGGATTGGGGCCTTCCCCACCCCGAACTCTAAAGTGCCCTGAAATATAGGGTTTTGAGGGTAAATTTTGAAAAATTTTTCCGACTTCGCCAGATTTTTAAGCATCTTTAAGCTATTTTAAGCTTAAATTTAGTTTAAAAATAGTTAATTTTTTTGCTCAGCAGCAAAAAATAGCTATTTTCAAGCATTTTTGAAAAAATTTTCTCTCCCAGACCTGGGGGGGAAACCGCCCAGGGGCGCACACAAGGGGGGGTCGGGGGTGTCGGCCGACCCCCCTGTCAGGAATCAGAATACGCATCAAAATGAGCAGTAAGACATTTAGTAAAAGTTCAATGATCCGTCGTTTTGGATCTGGCTTCTTCTGGAGCGGAGGGATCTGGCTTCTTCTGGAGCGGAGTTGCCTCCCTCGCCACCCTACGTATTCTGCTTACTCCAATTTGTTCCGGTTTTAGTAGTTTACTTTCTTTAATGATTCTTTCTTTCTTTACTGTCGTGACGATAAAATATAATCCAAAAGGAGGGGGTTTCAACCCTCAAAGCCCATTTCCTGGATACGCCCATGAAATATGTATAAATACGTGTGCTACATCTACTTGCATAAAAGCTGGCTCAACCTTAGGCTTTTGGTTAAAAGAATGCTTTGCAAAAAAACCTTAGACTACAGATTCGAAAACTTTTAAGCTTCGGGGCAGCTTTTTCTAAACGGTTAACGTTCTTTTTATTGCAAAGTTAGAATTGGTCGGTAAAATTACAAAAATCCGCTATGCGAACTAAAACCTTATTGCCCCCAGATCCTCCGCTAGGTTTTGGCATCCCCATGGCCCATGGGCACACCTATTTTGGGGGTTCCGACGACCGTCACAAGATTTTCCGCGCCTGGTGCGCTTTTCTAACTCAATTTTTAAAAATTTCGTCGCCTGCGGCGCTTTTCTATCTAAGCTGTAAAAACTTCGACCCTCTGGCGCTATTTTAAATATTTTTTGCACCTTTTGCGCTCATGTTTTTTTAATTTTAATCTTCATTGCGTATTAAAACTTTTTGCGCCTGCGGCGCTTTTCCAGCCCAAATTTTTTATTCTCTGCGCCTGTGCAGGTTTTTGTTCAAATTTTTGTTTTCTTTTTAAGGTTTCCATTACAAATTTTTCCATGTTAGAAAATTTCTCTACTTTTTATTAAAATCTTTTTGAATGTTTTCATTACGGAAATTTTTATAATTTCAAAAATTTTTCAATTTCTGGGGGTCGTCGCCACCAGGTCGTGGGTTGGGTTAATGATTATTCCCTAATCTCGTCACTTGTGCTGCAGCAGCACGGAACACTTTGTTGGAAAATGTTTGCCGTTACCCCTCTCCCCTAGCGGAAGCGCTTTCAAATTTCGAACAAAAACTTCGCACAGACACCACCCAGGAGGGGTCCGCTTTTCAAAATCCTGAGTGCGCCCCTGGACATCCCCGAAATTTTTTCTGGTGCTACTAGCGCCGACCCCCCTGTCAGAAAACCCTGGGTGCGCCACTGAAACCGCCCCCCCAGACTTCCCCCCCAGAAATTTTTGCCTAGGAAAAAGCCGGAGTCCGAAAAGTGATTATTAAAAGTACCACTGAATTCTCTCCTTTGGCACCAGGGTCGCCGCAACTCCCAGGGTAGGTTGGTGTAATGACAATAATTGACAATCCCTTTCATTTGAATCTACACATGAACAATTTTGAAGACTTCACTTTTGATCCTTACCTTTGGATTCCTTTGGAGATGGAACCTCACTTCCATTGTCGACGGAGCCACGATTTTGTGAGTGGTGTAATGACAAAAATTATTTGCTTCACTAAGCACTTTCATTGATGCCAAACGTGGCCAGTTTTGAAGACTGATTTTTGACTGTACTGTGCCCCAGACCCACAGGACCACGGGGCTCATCGTACGTACCACTCAGGAAGTACGCTCATCGTGTTCAGCTACCCTGATGGCCAATTTACTATTTATTGTAATTTACTGTTTATTAGTACCACCATTTATGGTACCACCACTAAAACTGCAATTTTATCGACCTTTAGGCCATTTCCATTGAAAGTGGGATATGGGAAATTTTATGACCAAACTGGTCAAGAAATCCAAAGTTTGTGTCCATCTCCTGAAAGCCAGAGAGCGAGATATAAATATCCCCCGTCGGTTACTATGTGCGTACCAGTTGAAATATTCAAATAAAACAGTTATCCAGTTATCAATCTGTAACTTACTAATGGTTCCAGCTCTTTTGAGTCAATGAGATTGAATTCCCTCACAAAACAATAGAAATGTTTATAGCAAGTGTTCACGTGAGCTTCCTACAAAATTAAAGACATGACATGAAGATAAATTAAAAATTAGAAAATTCTGTTTCTTCAGAATGAAGAATGTGCACGTGATGTACACATCTTTTTGCAACCCTAAAGTACTAAGTTTAATCAGTTTCTGCTTTGTGGAATGGTGGTGAACTTCATTTGTAAACTTTACTTTGGAATATTCTACATAGAACAGAGTTCAGTGTCGAGGGTCATTTTTCTTTTTTGCCAGAAGTTACCTGAAACCCGAAACCAGAGAAATTTATCGAAAACTAAATAGAAAAATCGCAGAGATAAGCCACTTCAACAGCGAACAACTTCGGCGATCAATCCATTACTTGAAAATAAAACTTACAGCATCCAATTGTTGAATTCTATCAAAATGGTGTATATAGACGTGAACAAAAACACGAAACAGTCGGCTGAGTATTTTCTTACATAAGTGCTGAAATGACTTCGGAAAGGGAATGTCTAAAAAATAACTAATGAACTATATACCTATCGATTCAAATGCTAAATACTTTTCAAAATTAAAATTGATTAAAATTCCCTTTGCTCAACGTATTCATTTGATTTGAATCAATCCGAAATTCTGCGGCAGTTGAAAGGTTGCTAAATATTGATTCGAGATAAGTTCAATTTCTATGTTCTAATTTTCTAATTTATATACTAATGGGTCGTGGTGCCCTCTAAGCAAAAATAGCAGCTTAATTTCCAATGTTTTGTAAATTCCCCTGACAGATGCCTGAAACAAACCTTGTACAACTGGCCATCATTGCCAAAAATTATTTACATTCCTCTATTAATGTTCTACCTTCCCTGATAACGCTGAATCGATTACATATGGAATTGTTTAATCTTTAAACTAATTTCTGAGATGCGTTTTAGAAACAATGAGTCAATGTTTTGGACATGGAGATTTTTTCTGTTCCACGTGAGACGGTGGCAGTAAAAAGCTTTCTCCTACAACCAGACAATGGGGGCTGGGCTAACAACTATGCACTTATGTTTTTCACAACTTAACTAGTCCAAGGATCTAAGATCTAGGATATGGCAGTGGCGTTGCAAGTGGGAATCAGACTTGGCTTGTCTGCTTCACTAACGGCGCTAATATAAGTTTGTGTACCAATTCATTTATTTTTAACCAGGTATATGATCATTTATGCACTATATTTTTTAAATTTAGTGGTGGAAGAATGTCGATAGACGATGAGTAGGATAGACATGGCGGATGAAAAACTTTCTTTTGTGTCTGTCACTGCTTCTCGTCTTAACAGATACTAGTAACAATACTGCCCGAACGGCCATTGCTAAAGAAGAGGATAGGGAAAATGGCTAAAGCTTGAAACATGCTAAGAGGTTCGTGCAGATTGATGTCTAGCCAGCGCCTAAAATGATTGACACCAGTTTCTTGGTGAGGAATAGGGAATCTAGTCAGCGCTTAAAATGATTAAAACCTGCTTTTTGGTACAGAATTGGAAATCTAGTGAGCGCCTAAAATGATTGAAACCAGCGTCTGGGGTAGAATAGGTAAAAAAGGTAAAAAAAAGGTAAAGTGACCCCTGGAGAGAACTCCAACCTACAGAAGGTTATAGGGTGCCGGTGCTTATCTCCGGATTCACAGCCCGAAGCCAGGAGCGACAACTATAATGTTGACTACATCTGTGGAAGGGGGGCCAGCCCTTCGTCAGGCATTGCGCCAGAACACAGACTCCTGTTACCTTCCCACCGCAGTGGTACCCATTTACCGACCAGTTAAGGATAGACAGCTGGGTTGGCTGGAGCCCACGGCGAACCGATATGTGCTTAGTCCCTTGCTCAAGGGGATTTGTGAAAGCTTTGTGGCAGCGGGGATTCGAACCTCGGACTATCGGATCCGAAGTCGAACGCCTTAACCACTCGGCCGGCACGGCACCTCGAATAGGCGCCTCTCTCTATCCACCCTATTCGTGCTCAGATACTCAATCACAATGGCGTGAGTACGCATACATTACATTGGGTATGAGACGGCAAACGGCATATGAGATAACCCGCCCCGAAAGGGGAACCACATGGGCTATGGTATCGGGCGCGTCCCACTGTGCGAATGGGGGAACGCCACATCGTGGAGCACCGGCGATGTGGGACGTGTACACTCTTTTGGGTCAGGCGTGGACAATAGCCCCTGCTTTGCTCAGTTTGGGTTTCAGTGCATGCCTCTGTGGCAGACGCTGCTAACGGCACTTCCTGCCGACAGCGGGGAAGAGGGGAGGTTGAGGCTAGGCTTGCTGAACTGTCTTAAGGCTCTTAAGGTGGCGATTCCTTTTGGAGACATCAACTTTGAACCCTTATTACTCATCCATTACTTAGAGTTAAGAAGCCATTTTTATATCAAAATGGAGCTTAACATTTTCTCTTTCTAATGAGTGTAATGAAACTAACTTCAGCTTTCGGAAACTATTTCTCTGGATTTTCGAAGCACTTTCATTTTCCAGATTTTTTGCAGACTAAAGTAAATTTTTTCGTGAGGCATCGGCTACATCGTTCGATTCCACTATCAAATAGCTGGGGACCCTTTTTTAATTATCATGAAATCACTCTTCGTTATGAAGAAATTAGCTAAAATGTTTAAGCAACCTGGATTTTGCCTACTTTTCCCAACTTTAGCAAGCGGCCACTTTAGCTAGAAAGCAGCAATCGGGGCAACTAAAAAAGGGTCCCTGAGTATTTTTATGTAAAACACGTCTAGTAAGTGGCAACCCTCTAGCTTGCATAGTAAATGCTCCACAATCGCAGGAAAAAATTTGGTCATGTTTTTGCAAAAACTACATTTTTTATGATAGCAGCTCACGGGATAGCAGTTGGAAGATTATCATGCCTCGGATAATCGGCCTCGACGAGACCTTCAAATTGACACCCTTAGTTTAATTTTACGGCTTCCGTAGCTCAAGAAATAGCAGATTATTTGGTTTCTGCAAAAAAAAGTTTTCAACCCCAAAATAAGGAAATCGGCTATATCTCACACTAGAGAAGAGCTAGAAAGTTTCTTCCGAAAGCAAAAATGTTCCCTTTTCTCAGCGGGGAGTTCATCTTAGCTGGGAACTCTCTTTTCCCGGCGAGTATACTAAATACCGGGGACTGCGTACAACATGGCGACAATTATGTGCTGATCCCTATTCCGGAAGGAGCTCGAAAGGCTACCTTATCGGATAAGGGTGAAACAACTATGGTGGAAAGCGGAGCTTAGGTGTGATATTCACGCCTATTCTCCTGCTCTTCAAACGTATTGCCATCCTCTGGTGATGGGCTTAGTTCTTGAGAAAAATGTGACTTCTGTCTATGTCTTCATTAGAGCTGATCCGGGCTTTTTGTTAGGATCCGTAGACTTCATTTTTGAGTTGCTAAAGATACGTTCTATGATAGGCAGCAAGAAGTGGATATACACCCGAGCGGTTTTGTAGAGCTTGATAGGCTCTTTATTTAAACTTGTTCAGTAAATTTTTGTGTACTGTTTTGCTGTATGAATGGGCGCACCCAGGGGGGGGGGGTTTGGGGGTTCCGACACCCCCCTTTTTGTCCGACCCCCACGGGGAATTTTCGGGGAGAAAGCAAAAATTGAGCTAGTTTTAGTGCACAAAATTAAAAATTATGAAAATTTTTCGCGCCTGCGGCGCTTTTCTATCTCTATTTTTATAATTTTTGTCGCCTGCGGCGCTTTTCTATCTCGATTTTTAACATTTTTCTCGCGTGCGGCGCTTTTCTATCCCGATTTCTAAATTTTCTCGCCTGCGGCGCTTTTCTATCCCGATTTTTAAAATTTTTCCCGCCTTCAGCGCTTTTCTAACTGAATTTTCAAAATTTTTCGGGCCTGCGGCTCTTTTCTAACTGAATTTTCAAAATTTTTCGGGCCTGCGGCGCTTTTCTAACTGAATTTAAAAATTTTTCTCGCCTGCGGCGCTATTATGTATTGACGTTTACAGAGTTTTGGAACCTGCGGCGCTTTTTTACCTCAATTTTTCCCGCCTGCGGCGCTTTCCTATCTCCATTTTACTGAATTTACGCGGCTGCGGTACTTTTCTATCTCCATTTCAAAAAAGTGCGTGCCTGCTTTTCTACGTCATGTTTTTTAATTTTTCGCGCATGGGGCACTATTCTATATCGATTTTAACAATTTAAAATTTTAACAATGCGCCTCGCAGAGCTTTTTATTCAAATCTTTTCAATACAGCTTTTGCCATTATGTCAAAGAATTTGTCCACTTTTATTGAAATCTTTTTAAAGATTTCCATTACAGCTTTTTTCAAAATTTCAAAAATTTTCTCAACTTCTGGGGGCTCCGCCGCCCAGATCCCCCGACGACTCCTACATTTCGTCATTTTTCTGGCTCCCATAACGAACTCTGTTGAAAACTTCACCACCGCCACTCCCCCCAGCGTAAACTTGTCAGGCGAAGGCAAAATTTTTTCCGGCTCAACCCCCCCCTTTTCAAAATCCTGGGTGCGCCCCTGGCTGTATGTAATGGTATTTGTATGGTCATCTTTTGCACTGTGCAGTGTAATGTTGGAAGTGCATTGTGTAATAATGTGCCACATGTGCGGCCTCGGCATCGACGAACTGGTCCCCTATGTAGCCTTCGATGAACTGACTCATCCAAAACGGACTTCATTACTTTACCGGTACGCAAAGCCTCAAAGTGAGGCATCACAGTGGGAAGTCAATCCTGATGGAGTTGACCTATGGCTCCCATAGGTCGACTGTCCCGACCCCAAAGTAACCCAAAGTAAGTATATGAGATAACTTATCAGCCGAGCTGATAAGGTAATCAATATTCAAGGCCACATACGGTCATTCCGCACAAAGAGCTGTACTGAACAATGTGATGGTGCATTGCAATGTGGTCACCGGTGTGACTGAATGCAATGGATATTAAACAGTCGTTATGCCAAACAGAGTCAATTAATCGCGTCCTTAAAATAATGCGCCTAAACATATATGCTGCATGTATATCAATTCTCCACCACGACACGACGATTGGCTGAGTTCATTCCACGAAAATTCTTCGAGTTCACGCGAATAGGGTGGATGGAGAGAACCGTCTATTCTACCCCAGACGTTGGTTTCAATCATTTTAGGCGCTCACTAGATTTCCAATTCTGTACCAAAAAACTGGTTTCAAATGTTAAGCGCTGATTAGATTCCCTATTCTGCACCAAGAAGCTGGTGTCATCTGCATGAATCTATTAGCATTTTTCCGCTTTAGCCATTTTCCCCTATTCTCCCCTTTAGCAGTGAACATTAGGGCATTTTTGTTACTAGTTTCTTGCATTTATCCGCTGTAGATCATATGCAACGTACACTACTTTTCGACTTCACTCAGCATTCAGCAACCGGCATTTTCACAGCTAAGATGTGTGTAGCAATGTCCGGGGAGAGGGTAGCGGCGGCGCGTTGTGAACGTAAAACTGAAAATAACAGACTCTTTTACGCGCATTTTCTCCTGCAGAAAAAGTGAAGTCAAAGCCGTTTTCTGAACCTTAGCCGATGTCTGGGAGGGGGGCAGTGGCGCACGGGTGGGGAACGACACAAATTGAAAATAGCATACTCTATTATCCGAATTTGTTCGCGCAAATGTGTTGAACGCAGTTCTTTATTGCCGGTGGGGGGAGGGGGCAGCGGCGCCGCGTTAGGACATAGAATTCTAAATGGCAGGCTCTTTTATGCGAATTTGAGAACGCAAATATGTGTATAACGTAATTTTCTGAGCGGTTGTGGGTGCGGGGGGTGTAGCGGCGCCGCGTGGGGTATAATATATAGGATAGAAATCTTAGCAGGTTCTTTTATGCGAATTTGAGAACGCAAATGTGTGTAACGTAGTTCTCTAGTGCCAGTGGGGGGGGGGTGGTAGCGGCGTCGCGTGGGGACGGGCAAAAATCAATGACACAATCAAAATAGCATACTCTTTTATGCAAATTTGTTCGAGCAAATGTGTTTTTAACGAAGTTCTCTGATCGGTTGCTGGGGGGGGGGGGGGTAGCGGCGCCAAGTGGGGTAGGATAGAAATCCAAATAGCAGGCTCTTTTATTAGGACTTTTTATGCAAATTTGACCTCGCCAAAGTGTGTTTAAAGCAGTTCTCTGATCGGCTGCAGATATTTAGCAAAAAATGACAAAAATGCTGGCTTATTTTTAGGCCAAAATGTATGGGGGGCGATATGGGGGGACTCAAAGTTGCCCCCCATCGATGGGGGGAGGCATCATATGTTTGAGAAAAATTTTGCAATTTTTACGTTTTTTGTGTAAAAACTGCCAAAAATTGCCATGGGTTTTTACGCTAAAATAGCGAATATTTCGTTAAAATACTGGCGAAGTCGGAAAATTTTTGAAAATTTAGGGTAAAAATGGTGAAATCTGGCAATTTTCTCAGAATCTATCGCTGAAAAAGGGGTGGCCACTACAATTTCAGGACTTCTTACGTGGTTTGTAATCCACTAGTCTCTTGATCGGTTATACCGCCGATTACCCGCTTTCTTCCAACACCAAAGAAACAGTCCAGCACTTTGTAGAGAGAGTTCTAGGCAGACTGTTCCCACCAGACTGCTTTGGTGAAGGAGGTTTTGCGCCCGCCTACTTCGCCAGACAACTAGCCCGTCACTGAACTACTGAACACGTGGAGCATCGGTCGGACGACTTGACCACTGAGGCGCTCGACTTATCCAAAATCCCGTTGTCCAGCACGAATGCATGAGGTTCACTGTACGAATATATATCAGAGTCCCTTGGGCAATTTTATACAACCCAGCAGAGACGTTGTGCTGTCCACAGGAGCCGCAACGCTGCCTATTCTAGCTATTGGAATAAGCTTTATGCTTATGCATACGTAGTTCTCTAAGTCTACGTATTTTTCTGTCTTAATATTAGGGTTAACTGTGTAGTTCTTATTTAATTATATAATTTACGATTAATTTACAGATTATGTCTAGATATGCCCGTTGCAATACTTACTGACATCAACCGGGAAACAAGATTCGTCATTAATTTTAGATTCAACCCAGTCCATGAGCAATGATATGTATTCTGGTGCAGGTAACGAAGTTGGCTTTTTGTATTGTTTATCGTCTTGCCACAAATATTCATACCTTAAACAAATCATTATCTTTAGTTAATAAAGTAATAAACGAACCGCTGATGGGGTAGCCAGTTTTCCTCTCTACTCATTACTTGCGCCAGGAAAATTCTAGTCATACAAGTACATACAATATTTTATTGTCAAGCAGTGTTTTTGCGTACAATACTGTGTTACTTAAATTACTGAAAAAACTGTATATAAATACTCACATTTACCCAGAAGCTATTAAATTTTCAGACCGATTTAAATGTAGACAATACAATAAATTTTACGACCATCTCTAATGTTGTTCGTTTTTACAAATTTTGTTCTTCCCAAGGGTCCCCGAAAAAACAAGTGCGTTTTGCCTAATATTGCTCCTATCATTCTACAGAGCACTTCAAATGTGACTCCGGTCGAAGACTGCCGATGATTGTGCGGGAAGCCATATTTTGGATAATTTCCAAGTATTGATACGAGTTTCAGCGGCACAATACAAAACATCCATCCATCCAGCAGTGTAGGTACAAACAATTTTGAGGGGAGGGGCGGCTTTGACAGAGGAATTTTGAGAGGAGGGGGGTAAAATGTTCTACTTTTTTACCTATAGTCAGGGGGGGGGGGGAAAACATGCCGGAAAAGAGGGGGGAAAAACATGGTCGCCTACTCCCCAACCATAGCAGTTGCAGCTGCCTAGTATAGCCCATTAGAAAGAGCAAGTCTAGAAGTATACCCTACAGTACCAGATTGGTTTCTGAGTTCGAATCTGTAAGCACAGTACTTGACCAAAGTTGACCTCCCAAAATGGGCCAAAATGCTAAGGATTTTCGAAAGTTTGCAAGTATATATCTAACAAACTATCCAACTTTGGCTACTATAAATTGGCATGCGGGCATAATTTGACTTGCTCTATCACATGGCAATAGTGGTTTTCCCCTACGTCAACCCAGTAAAAAAATTTGACCATGTTTTTTCCCCCACATGGGGTCCACTAGAGCGGGGAAAAAACATGGTGACCAAATTTTCAAATTTTTGCGTATGCTTCAGGAAGGCGTAACTAATGCTTCTATAATATGAAAGAGAATGCTTTAAAACCATTAAAAACCTCAAAATATGCCAACTTTGGGCATTGTTGAAGCTTCTAGCTCGAAAATTTGATTTGCAGCATCAACATGCTAGGTTTCATAAGTTTCAATGGTAAAAATGAAAATTTTCAAAAAACTTAAAAAATGGTGGGATATTGCAATTTTTAACACAACTAACTTATTTCTACCGATATTCTGCATATTATGGCCAGTTCCCAGCAGGTTTCATGCCCAAACTGGTTAGATACAGCGGATTTGGCATTTTGACCAAAAAGTCGGTTTTTAAGCTTTCTGTGAGGTTAGAATGGTGCCTAGGTAGTTTTGCACGCTGAAAACAGCTGAAACAACGCTTTTAAAGCACCCTAAATGGTTGGTTGGTAGAAATCCGGGCCATGTTTTTTTCCCCGCACCATGTTTTTTCCCCGATTTGCGGGTAAAAAAACATGGACAAATCCTGTTATCGCCAAAGCTGAGAGAGGTATAAGAGAAGTTTGAATATACGATTGGATAGGTATTTGCCCACGGTACGTAACGGTATACTCAAACCGATCCAAATCCAAACGAAGAAAAAGTTGGAGGCTTGCTTCCCTATTTGTGTTTCCCCCCCCCCCGACTATATATAATATGTGGTCCTATTAATTAAAAAGTTTTCCGTGGTTCATGTTTTTGACGTTTTACAACCGGAAGCGATACCCTAAAACCCAAATCTAGGGTCTGGGGGGCAGAGCCCCCAGAAGCGAAGAAAAGTTTTAAATTTCGAAATTAAAATGCTATTGAAATGAAAAATTTAATTTTTACACTGTCAATTTTCTAACATTTTGTACTTTTATTCGCTATTTTCTACAAACTAAGATGTTCCCATTAATAACAGGGTATTCTGATCATATCAACTATTTAAGGTTGATGGATGTTTGGAATAACGCAGATAACATCAAACTACAAAGCAACTACAAACAATTAACAAACTGCAGTATATATATATATATATATATATATATATATATATATATATATATATATATATATATATATATATATATATATATATATATATATTTTAGGGATCGACCGGAATTCCGGTTCCGGTTCCGGTACTTTTTGGTTCCGGTTCCGGTTCCGGTTTTTGAAAACGTACCGGAACCGGAACCAATTTTAGCCTATTATCAAAAGCAAAATTTTATTAAAATTTTCAAAAATTTTATCTAACTTCTTTAAAACTTTTTGAAAAACTGCGATTCTCCTATAACCAGAATATGATTTATTCAAAAATTTTAGCCTGCGGCGCTATTGCATTACTTAGAATGTTAATTTGTATTAATGTTAATGTCAATATTAGTATTAATGAATGTTAATCGAATTTGTAATAAGAATGTCTAATGTATCGTAGTTATGAATATTAATTATAAAACAAAAATAATATATGCTTAATAACTCAGACTAGATAGCACAAGACCGCCGAAACTTTTAAATTTAAGTATATATACCTAATGCTGAATTGAAATTATTGAAGCCTTACCGTCGATCTATATATGCTATTTCAAAATTATATATACAGTGCGCAGCTTAAATATAATCTTTTTTATTGTTTAAATCGAGACTGGAATGTGGACTACGTAAGTTTGTTGCTCTTTGTTTAGTAATTAATCCAGTGCGCAGATCAACAGAATTACTAAAAAACCATGGATGGAACAAATATATAGCAATGGTTTTTAAAAATCTTATGAAGAAACGTCATTTAAAATTTAAAAAATCCTGATGAAGCTAGCCAAAAGGAAGAAATTTTGTTTAATTCAAGTTGGGGAAATTGTGCATTTCGGCTTTCTCTGAAGCTTGTGAGAAATACTTCTGGCTTATATGTTTAATGGATGAAAATATTTCAATCATGCAAAAACCATTTGCATTTTAATCAGAAAACTCCAATAACAAAGTAATTATACTGAGATATAACAACAAGCTAAGGAATTAAAAGCCGATGTTCTAAACAAGTCCAATTTTGTATATAGCTGATGTTGCCTAAGTTCATAACCAGATTAGATTTACAATACGGAATTTATAGATACAAGAACAGTAATTTTCAGAAAAATTTTAATTTTGTCTGAAGTACGGAGAGAATAAAAGTAAACTAAAATGGTAATAGATATCTTTTGTTTTCTAAAAATAAAAATGGCATTATTTTTTATTTTGCGTTTTGAAAATGCTGCAACTTTTCCGCTTAAAGTTAAATGGACTTTTTGATTATGACTAGAAATTACCAGGCAAGCCAGATAAAAACTAAACATGTTTATGACTTATTTTGTCGATGGAACAGTTGTTGGTGCTCGCAAAAATTTTGGTGGAATCAATTTCTATCTACTTATATTTAGCTTAATTTAAAATTCAGCCTAACCAAGTAAGAAGCTAAATTTTATTTGCCATTAAATCTCCTTTAAGTCAACTTGCATTCGATTAAATTATTCATCGAAATTCCTATCCTATATAGAATACAAAAATATAGATGCCGTTTATTCATCGAAAATGTGCTCGAATAATATAAATATAGCATATTCATATTGTGTATAATTAATTTTAAATTTTAATTTTAAAGCTATAATGTAGTAATGTTTAACTATGCTATAAGACAAAAATCTCTCAATAAATTGCAAATTTCATGTTCTGCATTGAAATAACTATACAAGTAACAAAAATGCTCCGCACAAAAGAGGATAATATGTGTGTGTTGGCTGTATCGTATATATATATATCCTTTAAATATATAATAAATATAAATAGGTATGTATATCCTTTAGATTCCGGTTGAAGAAGTAAAGACAAAAGTTTCATGGGCACATGACGTTATTTGGCACAGCAAATATTGGTGGATGGTTCCATGTCAAAAGTTGCTCAGCTCACTTAGGGCTTTCATTTGATACCAAATTTGACCACTTTTGAAAAATTTTACTTTTGACCCAAAATCGCCTAAGTCCCCGACCCCCACCCCACCCCACCACAGCACTCTACAGCCACGTTGGGTACGCAGTTCTATGACAAAAGTTGCTCAGCTCACTTAGGGCTTTCATTTGATACCAAATTTGACCACTTTTGAAAAATTTTACTTTTGACCCAAAATCGCCTAAGTCCCCACCCCACCCCACCACAGCACTCTACAGCCACTTTGAGCATGCAGTTCTATGACAAAAGTTGCTCAGCTCGCTTAGGGCTTTCATTTGGTACCAAATTTGACCACTTTTGAAAAATTTTACTTTTGACCCAAAATCGCCTAAGTCCCCACCCCACCCCACCACAGCACTCTACAGCCACTTTGAGCATGCAGTTCTATGACAAAAGCTGCTCAGCTCGCTTAGGGCTTTCATTTGGTACCAAATTTGACCACTTTTGAAAAATTTTATTTTCGACCACTTGACCCCCCACCCGACTGACCGTTCAAACAGCAAAGTGGAACCAGCCCAGCAAACTAGGTACGTCGGACGGCAAAACGGATACCGGGAATGAGCTGGGCACACCAGAAAACCCCTATAGACAAAGTTTTGAGAGGCCAGGTAGAGCCTACTATGGACCTCCAGGAAGCGGTTTCCGACATGACCCTCCAGACGACAAAGTGGAACTAGCACAGCAAGATGGATGAGTCCTACGGCAAAAAGGACACCGGGAATGAGCTGGGCGCACCAGAAAACCCCTATAGACAAAGTTTTGAGAGGCCAGGTAAAGCCTACTATGGACCTCCAGGAAGCGGTTTCCGACTTGACCCTCCCGACGGCAAAGTGGAACCAGCCCAGCAAGATGGGTGGGTCTGACGGTAAAACTGACTGCGGGAATCGATTCTCCGTGCCAGAAAACCATTGTATGGAAGATTTGAGCTTTCAATGTTGAATAGATAGCGAGAAATTTCGATTTTTCATTTTTCGAATTTTCGCCATCTTTGACGGGCCACTGTGGTCGCTAGGGAAGTGATAGAGAAACGCAACCTGGACCGTTAGTTAGTTCAATATATGTAATTTCTGAATATAAAAAGAAATCAGCTCCAGCTAGTAACGTTCGACCTGAGCGACGACCACAAAAATGGTCACTTTTCGCTATGAGCCGACTTTGCGGCGCCACTGCGGCGCTGTGGCGCAGCTGCGGCGCAAAAAAAGTTGTGATTCATAAATTCTTTAGAGGGTACTACTAGACCCCATAGCCCTTTAGGTTGGCCCACCGCTGCAGATCACGTGAAAGCGGCGAACATTATGTACAATACAACCATCAAATAGGAGAAACCGGAAAAAAAACATCGCCGCCATAACCGGTCCAGGGCGCAACTTTTTAACGGTAAGTGATACGGGGCTGAAACTTCACAGACATACTAAACTCGATGTGCTCTACAATTTGCGCATGAAATCTGCGCAGGATCTGCGCAGGATTTTGCGCAGCTGCTGCGCAGCTTATTTTACACTGTCTCCAGCCACTTTTCACACATATTATAGGGGTCGCTGCCGCGACCCCTATGATAAAATATAAAGCAAACGTTATTACAATGTTCTAGTAACTATAAAAAAGCGAAAAATTGTGCAAAAATTGTCCAAAACGTCAGAAAAATTTTCGATTTTTGTAGTGTTAAAGAGCTGGTTCCGGTTCCGGTTCCGGTTTTTTAAAGCCAATTCCGGTTCCGGTTCCGGTTTTTTGGAGTTCCGGTCGATCCCTAATATATATATATATATATATATATATATATATATATATATATATATATATATATATATATTAGGGATCGACCGGATCCAAAATTTGGCCGGACCCGGATCCGGATCCGGATCCAGCTCGGCCGGATCCGGCTCCGGATCTAGTCATCAAAATACATGCAAATTTTTAAAATTTTATTCTTTGATTTTGTTAATGTTTATGGTTTTTTTGTGGATTTGGTAATGTTTTAATGCTGATAGTGTATTTATTTAATACGTTTCAACAATTTCTCTTTGTTTGAATGCCGCAAATGACTTAAACATTTAGCTTGAACAAACAATTTTCGCTAAGTATATAACGAATTTTTGAAATGTTATGAATATGCCGCAGCCGCAAACATGGAACAGTTTACAATCAAAGTATTTCAAACAAAATCAGCTTACGTAGGTTAACATTAACATTAGCTTCCTACATTGAGCTTGAGAAAAATAAAACCAATACTGTTGCTGCTGAAAATAGTTATTTACGAATAAATATATAATTCAAGTTAGAGTTTTATTAGCAACCAGCATTTTCAATTTAAAAAAAACGTTTTGATCCAGTTCATTCTATTATGTTGTTGCGCCGGCAGTTAAATTCTTTGTAGCAGCGGCTGAAGCCTAGCAAGACTCACCGCAACCGATACGAAAACAAACTCCTTTTTCCTTTTCATTAAATATTAAAATCGAAATCGTTAGGATCAAAGTAGTCAGCACGGCTCATTTATATATATATATATATATATATATATATATATATATATATATATATTATTATATTTATCTATTTATGTATTCAGTATATATATTTGTGAAACGGCAGTACATGTTCATAAAAATCTTTAAATTTGCTGATCTATTTTACTTGGAACCATCTTAAAAATGTCACTAAAGTTAAATTTTTTGAGTTTCCAAGTCGGTTAAGCATATATACTTGTCCAATAATTTTGCAATACATAAGTATGGTTAAACGCAGTAAAGCAGAGTTAAAATTTTGCTACTACCGAGAATTTGAAGGAAACCATGTTCTTAAAAGGATCACTTAAAAATTCAGAAAAGCACAACTTAAAATTTAGAAAACGAAACACGTCAAGGAGTCTGAAAATTGTAAATTTGTTAAATTTTTGTCTATAGATGTCGGAAAATAACCATACGCATGGACACCTATTTAACAGTAATTTATAAAAACATGTATACATATAATTATGGTTAAATTAAAAAATTCATTTAACCTGACATGCATAAAAATTAATAGTTAACAAAATATTAACGTCTATTGATTCGGGTTCAGTTGAATATTAAGGTACACGGGGGTCTGGGGGCGGCAGCCCCCAGTAAAAGCCACTCTCTTAACACGAAAATTCGCTTCTAGAAATTAATTTTGAGCGCTCCAGGCATTAGTATTTTAGTTTCAGTAATAAATTTCCTTTGGTTCGTTAACTGAAAAAAAGATCCGGATCCGGATGGTTTTTCTGCCGGATCCGGATCCGGATCTGCAATATCCGGCAGGATCCGGATCCGGATATCCGGTCGATCCCTAATATATATATATAATGTGATATGTCGTAGTAATTTCTGTATTCAGTAAATACTGTATTTACTGGCCGATTTCAGTAAATACGGTATTTACTAGTAAGAATGGTATTTTCTTTAAACTCCCTATCTTCACACGTAAATACCATTTTTACTGAGACTCGTCCAGTAAATACTGTATTTTCTAGTAAATTCTGTATTTTGTCTTAAACGCCTTTGTCTTTGTGTGTGGCCAGAGGTACAAAGGGCATGCCGACGTCATATTTAAAGCCAAAAGATAGGTCATACATTATCACAATATGTGCAAAGGGGGTGCATGAAGATAAACTCCAGACGCTAAAAATATTAGTTTACAAAAATAAGAAATTGTTTTAGTTTTAACACAGTTTTTAAAATCAAAACAGATACATGTACGTTTTCTGTATTTTCTAATAAATTTTGGATTTTGATACAGAACCTAAAAATAAATACGTACACTATAAGTTTACTTAAAGTTTTAAAGTGCTATTCGTGTATTTTTATATATATTACGAAAACTATATAAGATTAAAACCATTAAGCAACGTATGAATTTTTAATTAATCGTAATTCACTATGATTATATAATACATACATATCTGTTTTGATTTTAAAAACAGTGTTAAAATTAAAATAGTTTCTTAGTTTTGTAAACTAATATTTTTAGCGTCTGGAGTTTATCTTCATGTACCCCCTTTGCACATATTGTGATAATGTATGACTATAGCAAGCTTAACAAAAAAAAAATCACCCGAAATTTTAACAAAAAAAAATCACCCCACCCTCACTCACAAGAAAGTCGCAGAGACCCAATTTTTTGCATGGTGGTAGCCACACATCTCGACATTACAGCCTGTGAGTTTGAGCCCCTAAGCCCTCTCCATGCGTTCAGGGCAGACCTTTAAGTGAGGGTACCCAAAAGTGACCTCAAAAACGTTCATGACCGAAGTTCGAATTTCGGCTGCTATTTACTAAGGGAAAACCCTAGGCAACCCATATTGTGCATGTGACATGTCCTGACTGTGGGCTATCGATACATATATAGAAGTTCCCAGTCGGACCTCTGAGCCGTCCTGGGGTGGGTGATTTTTTTTTGTTAAAATTTTAACAAATAAAAAATCATTTTTATGTTTCGTTACTGAAGCCAGAACAGCAGCTAGAGCAAAACTAACGTCAAAATCTAGCTCAGCGACCTCGAAAACCCTTATATACGTTGTTTTTGAGGTTGCCTGACACTTCTGGGAGTCCAACTTGGTTACCCGCCGGGCCTGGACCGTCCGACGGTAAACGTGATCCCAGAAGTCAGTATTAGCCCATAGTTACCTAAAAACTAATGCCAGATTTGAATTCAGCGCCCTCGAAAACCCCCTAGGACATGTTTATAGCCACTTCGAACTGTCCAGTTGGTACCTGGAGGGTCCGGACGGGTCCGGCAGGGGTCACGTGACCGTGGGTCATACCCCAGCAACATACGAAGTTCTGAGTTTCTCTGCCAAAATGCCTGGAAATAGGTTATAATCACTCACAAACACGAAAAAACAACGTTTTAGCCTTTAAAACGGCACTTTATAGCCACCAGACTTCATACTGGACGCTGTCGGGGGCCATCAGTGACCACTAAGACTTCGGCGGGGTCAGTTGCCTTAGTTGGAGCACTAGGTTAGCGGTTTAGGGTTCTAATAGGGATCGACCGGAACTCCAAAAAACCGGAACCGGAACCGGAACCGGAATTGGCTTTAAAAAACCGGAACCGGAACCGGAACCGGAACCAGCTCTTTAACACTACAAAAGTCGAAAATTTTTTCTGACGTTTTGGACAATTTTTGCACAATTTTTCGCTTTTTAATAGTTACTAGAACATTGTAATAACGTTTGCTTTATATTTTATATAGTTATTTCAATGCAGGAACATGAAATTTGCAATTTATTAAGAGATTTTTGTCTTATAGCACAGTTAAACTTTACTACATTATAGCTTTAAAATTAAAATTTAAAATTTAAAATTAATTATACACGGTATGAATATGCTATATATATTTATATTATTCGAGCACATTTTCGATGAATAAACGGCATCTATATTTTTACATTCTATATACGAATTTCGATGAATAATTTAATCGAATGCAAGTTGACTTAAAGGACATTTGCTTGCAAATAAAATTTAACTTCTTACTTGGTTAAGCTGAATTTTAAATTAAGCTAAATATAAGTAGATAGAAATTGATTCCTCCAAAATTTTTGCGAGCACCAACAACTGCTCCATCGACAAAATAAGTCATAAACATGTTTAGTTTTTATCTGGCTTTCTAGGCTGATAATTTCTAGTCATAATCAAAAAGTTCATTTAACTGTACTAGAAGCGTTGCAGCATTTTCAAAACGCAAAATAAAAAATAATGCCATTTACATTTTTAGAAAACAAAAGATATCTATTACTGTTTTAGTTTACTTTTAGTCTCTCTGTACTTCAGACAAAATTAAACTTTTTCTGAAAATTACTGTTCTTGTATGTATAACTGTAAATCTAATCTGGTTATGAACTTAGGTGACATCAGCTATATACAAAATTGGACTTGTTTAGAACATCGGCTTACAATTCCTTAGCTTGTTGTTATATCTCAGTATAATTACTTAGTTATTGGAGTTTTCTGATTAAAATGCAAATGGTTTTTGCATGATTGAAATATTATATATAAATTTTCATCCATTAAACATATAAGCCAAAAGTATTTTTCTCAAAACTAAAAAACTAACTATTAACTAACTAACTATTTTTCTAAAACCGAAATGCACAATTTCTCCAACTTGAGTTAAACAAAATTACTTCCGTTTAGCTAGCTTCATCAGGATTTTTAAATTTTAAATGACGTTTCATCAAAAGATTTTTAAAAACCATTGCTATTTGTTCCATCCATAATTTTTTAGTAATTCTGTTGATCTGCGCACTGGATTAATTACTAAACAAAGAGCAACAAACTTACGTAGTCCATATTTAAAGTCCAGTCTCGATTTAAACAATTAAAAAGATTAAATTTAAGCTAAAACTGACATTTGATTATACAACAGCGCACTCTATAATTTTGAAATAGCATAGGTCGACGGTAAGGCTTCAATAATTTCAATTCAGCATTAGGTACTCTTAAATTTAAAAGTTTCGGCGGTCTTGTGCTATCTAATCTGAGTTATTAAGTATTATTTTTGTTTTATAATATATATATATATATTAATATTCATAACAACGATACATTAGACATTATTATTACAAATTCAAAACATTCTAAGTATATAATGCAATAGCGCCGCAGGCGAAAATTTTTGTATAAATAATATTCTGGTTATAAGAGAATCGCAGTTTTTTCAAAAAGTTTTAAAGAAGTTTGATAAAATTTTTGAAAATTTTAATAAAATTTTGCTTTTGATAATAGGCTAAAATTGGTTCCGGTTCCGGTACGTTTTCAAAAACCGGAACCGGAACCGGAACCGGAACCAAAAAGTACCGGAACCGGAACCGGAACCGGAATTCCGGTCGATCCCTAGGTTCTAAATACGTTATTTAGTGCGCTCTATCCAAAACTGATGAGAAAAAGTTGCTAGCTGCTCTCTGGGATCCGATCCGCCACTGATTTTTTTTGTTAACGGGTGATTTTTTTTTGTTAAACCTTTAACAAAAAAAATCACACATTTTCGTCTACTGCTACTTACTGGTAGGCCATAGAGCAACGAAACTGGGGTGGTTTTAAAGCTTAGACCAAGACCTATCCATGGGTCCTCAAAGTAATCGATTTGGTTTAGTTTTGCGAAAGTTCCAGCCAAAAAACCGAATTTTGATTTTTTTTTGTTAAGCTTGCTATATCTTTTGGTTTTAAATATGACGTCGGCATGCCCTTTGAACCCCTAGCCACACACAAAGACAAAGGCGTTTAAGACAAAATAGGAAGTTTAAGGAAAATACCATTCTCACTAGTAAATACCGTATTTACTGAAATCGGCCAGTAAATACAGTATTTACTGAATACAGAAATTACTACGACATATACATATAATATACTTAATGAAAAAGAATATTATAATTCAAATAAAGGTACGAAAATCTTTTAATGATGTAGAAAATGCATTAATTTCTAGCTAATTTGGAGCATTGCTGTACAATTTGTTAGTTTATAGTAAATTTTTCTTGTACCCAACTTTTCCTGGGGGCCAATTTTATTTCGGAGAGGGCAGCCGCACCGCCCCCCCCCGTATCTACGCTAGTGCATCCATCCTTTGCCTTTGATCTTCAATAGCAATATTTTCAATTTTTGAATTTCCCAAATATAGCCAAATTCTTTTTTCTAATACAACTACTGGCCTAGAATACTGTCTGTGCAAGAGAGTGCGAGTTCAAGTTTTAGTGCACAGTGGGCCAGTGTTTTTATTTGCTCAAAAACGCGTGTAATTAAATACTTTTCCTGGAAAACAGCAAAAACTTTTTGCGACTGTATAACGTTACTCAGAAATTTTGGAAAAATTTAGCCAAATATATAGCCGGAAATTTTTCCATTGTGTATTACTTGTTGCCACACATTTACCGTTGCGTTACGTTAATGTCATGTCATTACGTATATAAATTTTTGGTTTAAGAAATTATTGCTTGCACAAAGTTTCTACTGTATTGTCCGTCGCTTTATCTGTACTTTTGTAGGCAAACAATCCAGTATGCCAGCAGACTATCTATTTGCACACCATTATCAGGCTTTTTCCTAGGCAAAAATTTCTGGGGGCGGTCCATCCCAGGTCTGGGGGGGCACGGGTTTCTGGGGGGAGAAATGTTTCAAAAATGCTTAAAAAATAGCTATTTTTTGTTGCTGAGCTAAAATATTAACTATTTTTAACCTCAATTTAAGCTTAAAATAGCTAAAAAATGCTTAAAAATCGAGGGTCTAGAAGAAAAACCACGTAACTCGCTTTTTCAACTTTTCGAGAAAAACACCTTTAAAAGTATTACAATTGTGTCTTTTACAGCACAATTTTCAAACTGTGATCAAGTGTTACGGATGTGGATCTCCTTATAATGCAGTTGAAAATGCTAGAATTAAACTAGAATCTCATTGGCTAGAGGACTTACGTGGTTTTTCCATATCTGATCTGCTTTACTGTCAGATCCTTACCAAAGGCAAAACCACGTAAGTACTGCATACTTTCACATTGCACACTATAAAACACTGTAAAATTATACAAGTCTAATGTAACTTGTTCAGCTCAATTAGCAGTGTCTCATTTCATGGTTTCAGAGCAGTTTAGTGAATGGATGAACTGTTAATCCAGCAACGGAAGCTCCAACAGAAGAAGTGCCCCAGTCCAGACGCTGTGGCTAACGAACTACTGATTCACCTAGGAACAGGGGCAAAGAGACGGCTCCTCCAGCTATACAGTTGGTCCTGGCGAGAAAAGATATACCCAAAATCCTGGCGAATGGGAAACATCGTGCCTATCTTGAAGAAAGGAAAACCCGGGAACAAGCTTGCTTCCTACAGGCCAATCACCTTGCTCAGCTGTGTAGGCAAGCTTATGGAGACTAGAGATTAGTTCAGGCTAGGCTAGTGCATTTTCTGGAACAGGACGGCAAACTGTCGGATAGGCAGGCCGGATTCAGAGTGTCACGATCGACATAAGACCAGATGATCCGCATCACCAGCTCCGTCGAAGATGGCCTTCAGGCAAAGAAAAGAGCAGTCCTGATCCTGGTCGATTTCTCCCGGCTATACGACTCCGTACGGCAGAATGGGCTGCTTTGGAAACTGAATCAGTTGGGCTATCCTGCTATCCTGGATCAAACAGTTTTTGTCCGACCGACTAGCCAGGGTGAAGCTTGGTAACCATCACAGCCGCTATCGATTGTTCCGAGAAGGGTTGCCTCAGGGTAGTGTTCTCTCCCCAATTCTTTTCCTCTGCATGATCAATGACGTCCTTGAAGATCTGGACCCAGAGGTGGAAACGAGCTTATTTGCCGATGATCTAGCCATACGGGTAACAGACAGTACGGTTGAGAGAGCAAGATCTAAAGCCGAGGCTGCCCTGAATAAGATTATGGATTGGGCCGACAAATGGAAAATGACTTTCTCTGGAGAAAACTGAGGCATGTTTCTTCTCTATGGATAACCACGAAGCTAGCTTCACCATCAGCATCAGAGCGAGAAATCAGGAAATTCCATTGAACCCAACTCCTACCTTCTTAGGGGTGGGTGACCTTTCAGGCTTAGCTTCCGACAACACATTCTCAACGTTGCCGCTAGGCTGAAGAAACGACGACAAATTCTATCTGCCCTTTGCGGAAAAAGATGGGGCTGTGGCCAAAGCGCCCTCCGATTGGTTTATATCAGCTACCTACGATCCCTGGTGGACTACTGTGGTGGCGCCTGGCTTCCATATACCGCCAAATCCAACATCAAGAAACTGGAAGTGGAGCAAAACGCTGCAGCCCGAACGATCACCGGCTGCGTTCGCAGCACGCCCGTTGATGCCCTCTTGGCAGAAGCTAATCTGATCCCTATCGATGAACGAAAGAAAGAACTGACCGCCATTGCCCTCGAGAAGACGTCAAGAAAGGACTTTTCGCCAGCCCTGCAAAGCAGTCTGGGAACACCTTGGCCAGAATTAACAGCTATACTGGCTGGACTGGACAGAGTTCTCGCAGAAAACGTAGCTTGGAGTCAAAACCGGTTGGCTCTCTTCACCGATTCCAAAAGCGCTGTCCAGAAGTTAGCCATGGGTCCCGCCAACCGAGGCAGCAAACTGCTAACAGAGATATGGCGCAAAACTGCTGAGCTCACAACCCAAAGGAAGATAGGTACACGTTACGATTCAGTGGATCCCTGCGCACTGCGGCATTCAGCCGAACGAAGAGGCAGACCAGTTGGCGAAAGCAGGTGGTCTGATGAACCAGATGGCCTCCTCAATTGATATGCAAACCGCAGCAGCAGCAATCCGGAAAACAATACGTGGAAATTGTGATAATCTCACAGCTGAGAACCGGCCAGTCACCTATCACTAGGGAGTACTTGTACAGAATCGGCAAAGAGGACAGCCCAGACTGTAGATTGTGCAACGAAGAGGAAGAAACTGTTTGTCATCTTCTGTCTGCAAGACTGCAAGTGGAGACTTTGCTGGCTTTTGGACACCTTTATAGGCGACGTAGACATCTTTAAGGGCTGATCGGGGATAGCATAAGCACCTCAGCGGAGTGGGGAATGAGCCAAAGAATGGGCAGAACTAGCTGCTGGAAAGGACTGGGCGACGGAATGGGCAGTACTGACTGCTGGAGAACATGGATTGGACTGGGCGGGCAGGGCTTGAGTGTGTAGACTAAATATTCCTGCCAGATTTGAGCTTGAGACTAGCTGATGTTCCTGCTGAACTGAACCATTACCTATCCCCTTTATAACTTTACAGTAACTAGCGCATCGTTTTCATTCACGATTCTAGCTGGCCAGCTTGGGCAATCTTCGCCAGAACAATTTTGCTGACAGAATAAGCCGTTACGTAAATTAATGCAACGAAACATAGCACAGCGATGCGATATATACATGTCTTGTAAAGGTTCAGAATGTTAACTTTTACATGACTGTTGCAACGTAATGTGATCTAATCCCGTGTTAGCTGGATAAACTTTCTAAGTAAGAATGATCTATTCTTGTTAGTTAGTAACCCAATACTAACGGATGAGCCAGTCATCAAAAGTACGACGTTGGAGCAGCAGCAGTAATATTTGGCCACGAGTGTTAAAGGCTGATCTAAGCTGGTACGAGTGCGGCAGATCTTTGCCCACCGCCTTTCCTGAGCACACGAGACCCTCCAATTGCCTGGAAACTATTTGATTTTTGAGAACTATTTGATCGCTGTCGCTGCCAATTACGGTGACCGCCGTAAAATCGCTGTGCTCCTTAGTTGTCTAGGAGTAGAAGAACAACGTGTCTACAATGCTCTGCTAACGTAGTTACAATAATGACCCGTGTAACGTAAAAATGGGCGCTCCCAAAAAAGCTACTGAACCACCCTGCTCCCTGAAGTTAACAAGAATAAAAATGCTCCGATGGAGCATGAAAAATGCAATATGGGTGACATTCGGTTGTAAATGGACAGAGGACTAGGTTTTAAAACGTTAATATGGGAGGGGCAAGTTGTAAATGCCAGGAGGACTAGGTTAAAAGCGCACTAATATGGACCAGCTTCGCTGAACAACCCATATTCGCGAAAATTGTCCAGTTTCTATCGGCTGCTGCTTGCTGTTGCTATCGGCAGTTCTTCGGAAAATTGTACGATTTGTCAGCATGGCCTGCAAGTGTAATGTAGTGGTTCTCCTTATTATACAACTTAATATATAATACACATACATGATGTCAACTGCTTTTCGCATCAACTTAATACATACAAGATTCTGCGCGGACAGTGCAGAAGAAATACCTTGAACACCTTTCTACCAGAACTGCATTGTTTATTTGAAATCAGCTTTAATATTTCAAAATCGTCCCGCTCGCTTTGAAAGCTGAAGAATGTAGATCTTACTAGTACGCATGTCATGTGGAGTGGAGCATGAGTGACCGCGAATATGGGTTGTTCAGCGAAGCTGGTCCATATTAGTGCGCTTTTAACCTAGTCCTCCTGGCATTTACAACTTGCCCCTCCCATATTAACGTTTTAAAACCTAGTCCTCTGTCCATTTACAACCGAATGTCACCCATATTGCATTTTTCATGCTCCATCGGAGCATTTTTATTCTTGTTAACTTCAGGGAGCAGGGTGGTTCGAGTAGCTTTTGGGAGCGCCCATTTTACGTTACACGGGTCATTATTGTAACTACGTTGCTTAACTCCACATTAGCAGAGCATTGTAGACACGTTGTTCTTCTACTCCTAGACAACTAAGGAGCACAGCGATTTTACGGCGGTCACCGTAATTGCCTGACAGCGATCAAATAGTTCTCAAAAATCAAATAGTTTCCAGGCAATTGGAGAGTCTCGTGGCTCAGGAAAGGCGGTGGGCAAATCTGCCGCACTCGTACCGGCTTAGATCAGCCTTTAACACTCGTGGCCAAATATTACTGCTGCTGCTCCAACGTCGTACTTTTAATGACTGGCTCATCCGTTAGTATTGGGTTACTAACTAACAAAAACAGATCATTCCCACTTAGAAAGTTTATCAGGCTAACACGGGATTAGATCACATTACGTTGCAACAGTCATGTAAAAGTTAACATCTGAACCTTTACAAGACATGTATATATCGCATCGCTGTGCTATGTTTCGTTGCATTAATTTACGTAACGGCTTATTCTGTCAGCAAAATTGTTCTGGCGAGGATTGCCCAAGCTGGCCAGCTAGAATCGTGAATGAAAACGATGCGCTAGTTACTGTAAAGTTATAAAGGGGATAGGTAATGGTTCAGTTCAGCAGGAACATCAGCTAGTCTCAAGCTCAAATCTGGCAGGAATATTTAGTCTACACACTCAAGCCCTGCCGCCCAGTCCAATCCATGTTCTCCAGCAGTCGTACTGCCCATTCCGTCGCCCAGTCCTTTCCAGCAGCTAGTTCTGCCCATTCTTTGGCTCATTCCCCACTCCGCTGAGGTGCTTATGCTATTCCCCGATCGGCCCTTAAAGATGTCTACGTCGCCTATAAAGGTGTCCAAAAGCCAGCAAAGTCTCCACTTGCAGTCTTGCAGACAGAAGATGACAAACAGTTTCTTCCTCTTCGTTGCACAATCTACAGTCTGGGCTGTCCTCTTTGCCGATTCTGTACAAGTACTCCCTAGTGATAGGTAGACTGGCAGGTTCTCCAGCTGTGAGATTATCACAATTTCACGTATTGTTTTTCCGGATTGCTGCTGCTGCGGTTTGCATATCAATTGAGGAGGCCATCTGGTTCATCAGACCACCTGCTTTCGCCAACTGGTCTGCCTCTTCGTTCGGCTGAATGCCGCAGTGCGCAGGGATCCACTGAATCGTAACGTGTACCTATCTTCCTTTGGGTTGTGAGCTCAGCAGTTTTGCGCCATATCTCTGTTAGCAGTTTGCTGCCTCGGTTGGCGGGACCCATGGCTAACTTCTGGACAGCGCTTTTGGAATCGGTGAAGAGAGCCAACCGGTTTTGACTCCAAGCTACGTTTTCTGCGAGAACTCTGTCCAGTCCAGCCAGTATAGCTGTTAATTCTGGCCAAGGTGTTCCCAGACTGCTTTGCAGGGCTGGCGAAAAGTCCTTTCTTGACGTCTTCTCGAGGGCAATGGCGGCCAGTTCTTTCTTTCGTTCATCGATAGGGATCAGATTAGCTTCTGCCAAGAGGGCATCAACGGGCGTGCTGCGAACGCAGCCAGTGATCGTTCGGGCTGCAGCGTTTTGCTCCACTTCCAGTTTCTTGATGTTGGATTTGGCGGTATATGGAAGCCAGGCGCCACCACAGTAGTCCACCAGGGATCGTAGGTAGCTGATATAAACCAATCGGAGGGCGCTTTGGCCACAGCCCCATCTTTTTCCGCAAAGGGCAGATAGAATTTGTCGTCGTTTCTTCAGCCTAGCGGCAACGTTGAGAATGTGTTGTCGGAAGCTAAGCCTCAAAGGTCACCCACCCCTAAGAAGGTAGGAGTTGGGTTCAATGTAATTTCCTGATTTCTTGCTCTGATGCTGATGGTGAAGCTAGCTTCGTGGTTATCCATAGAGAAGAAACATGCCTCAGTTTTCTCCAGAGAAACAGTCATTTTCCATTTGTCGGCCCAATCCATAATCTTATTCAGGGCAGCCTCGGCTTTAGATCTTGCTCTCTCAACCGTACTGTCTGTTACCCGTATGGCTAGATCATCGGCAAATAAGCTCGTTTCCACCTCTGGGTCCAGATCTTCAAGGACGTCATTGATCATGCAGAGGAAAAGAATTGGGGAGAGAACACTACCCTGAGGCAACCCTTCTCGGAACAATCGATAGCGGCTGTGATGGTTACCAAGCTTCACCCTGGCTAGTCGGTCGGACAAAAACTGTTTGATCCAGGATAGCAGGCACGGTGGGCAGCCCAACTGATTCAGTTTCCAAAGCAGCCCATTCCGCCATACGGTGTCGTATGCCCGGGAGAAATCGACCAGGATCAGGACTGTTCTTTTCTTTGCCTGAAGGCCATCTTCGATAGAGCTGGTGATGCGGAGCATCTGGTCTTCTGTCGATCGTGACACTCTGAATCCGGCCTGCCTATCCGACAGTTTGCCGTCCTGTTCCTGAAAATGCACTAGCCTTGCCTGAACTAATCTCTCCATAAGCTTACCTACACAGCTAAGCAAGGTGATTGGCCTGTAGGAAGCAAGCTTGTTTCCGGGTTTTCCTTTCTTCAAGATAGGCACGATGTTTCCCATTCGTCAGGATTTAGGGTATATCTTTTCTCGCCAGAACCAATTGTATAGCTGGAGGAGCCGTCTCTTTGCCCCTGTTCCTAGGTGAATCAGTAGTTCGTTAGCCACAGCGTCTGGGCCGTGGCACTTCTTCTGTTGGAGCTTCCGTTGCTGGATTAACAGTTCATCCATTCACTAAACTGCTCTGAAACCATGAAATCAGACACTGCTAATTGAGCTGAACAAGTTACATTAGACTTGTATAATTTTACAGTGTTTTATAGTGTGCAATGTGAAAGTATGCAGTACTTACGTGGTTTTGCCTTTGGGTAAGGATCTGACAGTAAAGCAGATCAGATATGGAAAAACCACGTAAGTCCTCTAGCCAATGAGATTCGAGTTTAATTCTAGCATTTTCAACTGCATTATAAGGAGATCCACATCCATAACACTTGATCACAGTTTGAAAATTGTGCTGTAAAAGACACAATTGTAATACTTTTAAAGGTGTTTTTCTCGAAAAGTTGAAAAAGCGAGTTACGTGGTTTTTCTTCTAGACCCTCGATATAGGACTGTGCATGGCCTCTCAAAACTTTGTCTATAGAGGTTTTCTGGTGCGCCCAGCTCATTCCCGGAGTCCGTTTTGCCGTCCGACCCACCCATTTTGCTGGACTGGCTCCACTTTGCCGTTTGAAGGGTAAATCGGGTAGGGGGTCAAATGGTCAAAAATAAAATTTTTCAAAAGTGGTCAAATTTGGTACCAAATGAAAGCCCTAAGTGAGCTGAACAACTTTTGTCATAGAATTGCATGCTCAAAGTGGCTGTAGAGTGCTGTGGTAGGGTTGGGGTGGGGACTTAGGTGATTTTGGGTCAAAAATAAAATTTTTCAAAAGTGGTCAAATTTGGTACCAAATGAAAGCCCGCATCGAACTGAGCAACTTTTGTCATAGAAGTGCGTACCTAAAGTGGCTGTAGAGGGCTGTGGTGGGGTGGGGTGGGGACTTAGGCGATTCTGGGTCAAAAATTAAAATTTCAAAAGTGGTCAAATTTGGTACCAAATGAAAGCCCGCATCGAACTGAGCAACTTTTGTCATAGAAGTGCGTACCTAAAGTGGCTGTAGAGGCCTGTAGTGGTGGGGTGGGGTGGGGACTTAGGCGATTTTGGGTCAAAAATTAAAATTTTCAAAAGTGGTCAAATTTCGAGTCAAATGAAGGCCCGCATCGAACTGAACAACTTTCGCCATAGAACCACCCACCCAAACTAGCTGTGTCGGATTTATATACTTGCTTTCTCAACCGGAATTTGAACGACAGACATAGGCCCAACACACATATTATCCCCTTTTGTGCGGAGCATTTTTGTTACTTGTATATATATATATATATGCTTTTGTTTGTTGATTTCAGGTGATGATTTCACTATTATACAGCAGGAAATTTATATGATGCGTGACTGCAAGCATCCAAATATTGTGGCTTATTATGGCAGCTATTTAAGGTATAGCTTAATGTTAAGTGTGTAAATTCTTCTAGTCATTCACATTTGTATAGGCAATTTGTTCTCGTTTTTATTTCTGTAAACATATATTTTTTAACAAATTCTGTATGTATATATAATTAATTAAAAGAACAGCTGTCTAACTTGCTTTCTCAATTTAGACGTGATAAACTGTGGATAGTAATGGAGTATTGTGGCGGTGGATCTCTGCAGGATATTTATCACAGTACGTTATTGTTGTCTGCATGGTTGGGTTTTCCGAAAAAACATTAACACGTTTCCTGCGCAAGGCAAAATTGAAAACTTTCGTCCTGCGCGCACTGCGCTATAATTTGCAATTGAGGTCTTTTTAATAAACCGACTACATGGACGTGATCACCATCTTTCGGAGATGTCAGATGAGCAATAATATCCCATGAAATATATATGTCATTGAGACTTTGGATCAAGCGGCATACGCGCATGACATGTCATGACTTTTATTGTGGCAATGGATGCAGATGTTGTAGTGGATCATATCTGTCCACTCAGCAACTAATTCGGCCAACCGTGCAAAACGCTAAGCTCTTTTGACCGCATCGAAAAACCAAAAACTAGAGGAAGACATTCGAAAACCACTTCATATCCAACACTCCATGACAAAATATCTTTTGTATTTTAAATTTTAGCCTTATTCCAGCTATCAGGTAGTGCGCGTCAGCGCACTACCTAGAATAGGGA